>PVHY01022611.1:0-22098 GCA_004024945.1 Uropsilus gracilis
TGTTAGAAATAAATTAGTCTGCACTGCACTGATAGTCTTACATTGGCTTGGTATTTTGGTTGAGAAGGCTGGGGATGGTGGTAAGGACCCACGAGTGGAAAGTTTAAACTGTGTTTTAAAGTTTTTCTTTTCTGCAGTTTTTGGAGCTGAAAGCAGAGAGCAGTTGGCTGGCTTTTGCATATCAATGGTAAAGGTGATCGGTGAAAATGCTAATGAAGAGTGTGTAGCCTGCTTTGTAGAGAGAAGCAGGCAGATAGCTGTATCCAGTTAAGGTTAAAGGTAATTGCAAAGGAACTGCTTGTAGCCTGCTTTGGAGAAAGAAGCAAGCAGATAGGGGTAAACAGTTAAGTAAAGACAGAAAGTCAGAAAGTCTCTTTTTACCCTGTTTCACTAGCATTGCTTTGGTCTAGTTCTAGGTCTGACCTAAGTTGTGGATACAGCTTTCAGATGGTGCCTGTCCTTGATCCCTTCTCTACAAGCCCTTTCAGCAGATGGGCTGAGGAGCCCTTTCAGTTTTAGAACCAATGAATTATTAATTTGTGGGCAAGGATATCATAGTTTCCTACAGGAAATCTCCATCTTTTCTTTTGCTGGGAAAAATTGAAGGAAATATAATAATTTTTTCAGAAAACATTTTGCTTGCCCTCATGTTCCATTCTAAAAGGGATAAGATTTTCTAAGAACCTGACTTACCAGACACATGTCCTATATATCACTGCTGTTTGGCCCAAAAATCTTTTTAAAAAATTATTTATTTATTTATTTTTTTAAACCTTTGATTCATACTTTATTTTCACTACCTTAACTGAACATGTAATGAATAGAGTTTATATTTGATAAAGACAATAGAAATGGAATTTGGTAAAAAGTTATTTATTATATTATTCATTTTATTTTACATTGTTATCTACTACTGGGTTCTCTTTTCACTTGTGAACCATCCTAAGGTCTTTTGTGCCCCTTCTACCCCAGATTTTCTTCTCTCTCCCTCTCATGCTCTATGCTTCAATTTTGCTAAAAATTAGTTTTAAATTTTTCTTGTATGTTTGATTGTTTCTTTTCCCTTTGTCACTCATATAAGTGAGTTCATCAGTATTTCTTTTTCTTTCTGGCTTATTTCTGCTAGCATGATTCCTTCTAGCTCCATCCATATTGCTGCAAATGACGTTTGTCTTTTTTGATTGATGAGTTAGTATTCCATCATGTACATATACCACAGCTTTCTGTACCATTTGTCTATTTGGGTGGTCCACAAATATAAAAAAATTGAAGAATATTAATGCATTCAATTCAAAGACTCAGTGTATGCACACATACAACACACACACGTGTGTGTACACATAGTTGCATATGTGTATGCAGAGCTATGCTTGAAGTTCACATTTCTTATCAGGCTGGGATGAAGCAATTACATTTTTCTATAAAAGATCAATTTCCTAAGTGCTCATCTATTTTATTTGAAGTTACATTATTTTATATCTGTTGCTAGAATTTGTTTATACCATAGATATGGTTCAGGAATGCTTACCTTTCCAAAAACAGTACATCATTTTCATGATACTGTGGATGCCTGTAAGGAAATGATAAATTATCCTAGTTATCGAACACTACTGATTTGGCCAGGTATTTGAGAGCATCATGTTTCAATAACCTAAGAAGATATCATAAAGGAAGCACATCTCAAAAAATTAATAGGCTTGATCTTGCAAAATATTTTTACAAGTATGGGTATGATTTTCCTTGATTAGAAAATTATACTAGGAGGCTCTCTTACCAGCACACATCATGTCTTCCAGGAAAAAGGACCATGACACTGTCACCCAGTGGTTAATCTGAGAGATAGGATCACACATACACTTAATAGATTTTACCAGACAAGGGCAACTGGATCATGACCAGTGAGAAATATGTTGTTTCAATCAAGAATATAATTAGGGAAGTGTTAGGTAGATAGGGAGATCTTATTATGATAGATATGCCAATAATGTGTATTTTAACAGATGTTAAAATGTCAGTTCCCAAGTAATTGGAGGTAAGATGTACTTCATGCACTGATTGACATATTTCCTAAGAGTTCATAATAATTTTGGGTATTGTGTCCTTTTTGTAAAAATGAAAATAAAAATGTCTTGGAAAATGTTTCTTAAAATTATTTGAGATATGAATCTTTCTGAATAGTCTAAATTTTAAGCTATCTTAGCTGAATATTTAGTATATTCTCAAATTCTAGATACATGTATAAATCCATTTGAATAAATCCATTACCATACCATATTATAAACTGTCAGTTATTTAATATTAATGTTGGTATAAATTTGCTACAGGAGTAATAGAAATATTGCCAAAAATCTGTTTCCTTTGAGAAAAAGTGGCACCTTTGATAGTGTTTTTGTTACATTTAAAAATAAAACATATTGCAAGCTGACACAAGCTGTTCTGTGCAAAAAGATGTGCTAATGAAGCCGGGACCCAAAGATGAACCCTGGACCCAAAGATGAACCCAGTTCCTTTCATTGAGAAAGGAATGTGGGCATTGCAGTCATCTGCATCTGAAAGACAGAGACTAAGACTAGCCTGAGGCCAGTTCCCCCTTTTAGAGTAAAGTGATTACCTGGGCAGATTTGGGATTATGTAAAGCAGGGTCCTGAGGTTGAAGGCAGGCCCAGAGGGCAAAGGGAGGTATCACACCAAGGTGGGATGGTGAATGGGAAGCAGGGAGAAGGATAAAAAGAGGGAAGGTGGAGTGTGGAGATAAACAATTTTGGAGAGGAATGTGGAGAGTGGAGTGAGAGGGAGAGCCTGAAGATTGGCATCAGGCATGGAGGTTTTGGGCCTCAGAGGAAGGACCCAGCTGGGTCCTCTGGAGCTTCCTCACCTTCCCAGCACTTGGTTCCTGAGGAGCAAGACCTGTGTGAAGGTGGAGGAGAGGTGACCTGGGTGAAGTGCGGAGCCATGGTGACACTAGGACAGGCCTGCCTGGGGAGACCGTCTGAGCCCCACCTGTGTTGGTTGGATTCATCTGGTACCAACTGGAGTGACAGAATTGGGAGTCAAGGTCTTGGTATTTTCAACCAGAAGTGCCGTAAGACTGAGGTAAACCCCACAAAGCTCCTTGAGGAGCAGAAGTGGGGCTCTATTCTATTTGGAACATTTGTGAGAGTGTGGACTCTCAGTTTGTTTTTTTCCATATCTGTAAATACATCTCTTGTCTATCCTGGTTGTTAAGGTTTGATATCTGAGCAGTTGCTGCGCGCAGGTGGAAGAACCCATAGGAAGGAGGAATTTAAACGGGGGTGTCCCTATCCCCCCCCCCCCCCCCCCCCCCCCCCCCCCCCCCCCCCCCCCCCCCCCCCCCCCCCCCCCCCCCCCCCCCCCCCCCCCCCCCGCCCGCCATAACACTAACTGCACAGACTCTCACAGGCAATGAATTCAGGATACCCTTTCCTGGTTTGCTGGTTCACTTTGTCCTGCATTCACTCATAACTTCCCTGAATTTGTGTGCGGGGACTTGTTCCTGACAAAATAAAATATATGATTTCTGCTGCCATTTTAATAAATGAGACCTAAAATATGGCAAACAAGATATTTTGCCTCACTAGACACTGGCTAAGTTTCACTTTTGAAATTTGTAATTGTTGAAACTGTGGGTTAGAGCTCAAGCTAATGAAAACCCACAAAGTAAAGGGTTTTTCAGGTTTACCTGTGAAATCTAAAATTTGTTAGAGATTACATTGTGCAAGAACCAAACACTAAACACTTTTCTAGGGGCCACAGCTGTGGAGTTCTTCCTGCACTGCTGGTTTGCTGAGCTTCAGATCAGCTTGGGCAGCCTGCTGCTGGTGACTACTCAGACTCATAAGAATGGGTGTGAGGCCTCTGTTCCAGGTCACACATGGGCCACTGGAGCTACTTTGGGGCCTTTGTGCTGAGATCTCTGAAAAACATTTCTATCTGAGATTCTTGACAGAGGTCCCTATGTAGGTCCGTCAGAGACCTCCGTGTGGGACTCTGCCGCAGGTAATGGGCCCAGAAACAGTTTCAGACCTGGTGTGTGTTCCTGCTGCCCTGTATCTTCAATCCACGTTCCATATCCAGGTCACTGACAGGTGTTGGAAGCAGGCTGTTCCCTCTCTCTCAGGGTGAGGACACACTGAACTGGGGATGATTCCCAAGCTGGCCCCCTGCCTGGTGCATGTGACATGTGCAGGGACATTCCCTGTGTTTCCAACAACTCACATGTACAGGTGGTCAGGAGGGAGCTGGGCAGTGCAACAGCAGCTAAGGGGCCACCCTCACCTGTACCCCGTTTAGCCAGGTCTCTCAGGCTGGTTTGTGACTAATCCTATCTCAGGGTGTCTTTCCCCACTAGGCTCTGCAGTCAGCAGACAGGGAGCCCGGAGAGACTTGCTGTATAGTCCCAGGCCACTAGTCTGGCAGCCACTGAGGTCTATCCTGTCCCTGGGAGCCGTCCTTGGTGGTGAGACCAGAGGCTGCGAGTCCCACCTGAGCTCCCGAACCCCCTGCTTTGCTTGAGAGCTTTGCTCCTCTAGGAACCTGACCTCCTCTGAGCAATTGCAGTGGGCTTGTCTGCTCTATGCTCCAGTGTTAGCCTGAGTGGGGATCATGGGAGGTAGTCTTTGTGACTGGGACCCTAATTTCCCCTTTTAGCCAGCAGTAAAATGCCAGGGCCAAGTATTAGACTTTTTCTGGCAAAGCTGAACTGCCTTGCTTCCTATCCCACCTCCCACTTGGTTCACAGTGTCCCACAGGTAGATGGGGATGCACAGTGTGCCACCGCTGCTTTATGGCCAGGAAGATCAGTCTCTCCTCCAGATCGGGTGGTCACGGTCCTCAGTACCTACCCTCACTCCCACCACACTCCCACCTCATACCCCCAATCTATTTCACTAAGTAGAGGACAGGTTCCAGATAGGTGTCATCTATTCCTCAATGGCATGGGGAAAGATTTCTCCAATTTCTGGGTTCAGGGCCAGCACTCTCCACCCCAACTCCATGCAGCTTCCATCTACACTTGCTGAAGTTTGATAGGAATTTCAACCTCTGCCAACCCCAGAAACAGCAGGAGTTCAAGCGGAGATAAAGCAGGAGAGAGTGGCTGAATCAGCTTCTGGTGTGAGTCTTCAGAAGTCTCGCTCAGGTTGGCAAGCTCTGCCTGCTTTCCTGTGTTGTCAGTAGCATAGTGTGAGCTGCTCAGGTGAGTGAGAACCTGGGAGAGAACAGGTCTGCTGACTGTGACCTCCCTCCAGAGTACCCAGGGTGCCACCACTAGTAAAGTTGCAGCAGCCTTGGAAGAGGGAGCCTAAACCCTGCCCTGCCCCACAGAAGGCACAGATCATTTCTTAGAAGAACATTTATTTCAGGAGAGATAGGTCACGGAAGGACATACCTCCTAGCATTGGGGTATGTGCTAGGATGAGAACTCGTGCTAGCATCACTTGACTTCATGTTTATCGGCTCAGAGATCTGAAAGTTAGAGCCCCATCTTTGCCTCACACGGCACCTAATCATGTGGGCTTCCAGTCTGCGCCGGGTGCAGGGGCTGAGGAAACAGAGCTGCTGGAAGGTGTTGATGCAGGCTGCCTTCTTTGTGCTGGGCTGGGATGAAGCACAGTTGGTGGCAAGCCAGGATTTACGGACTCTTACAGGGATCATACCCGCATTGATCTGTTCTATTTTGTTCTCCAAATGGGTCTTTATAATTTTTTCTAGACGTTTCCACTCTAGCTCTTTACAAAAGGTATTTCCGATATCCCTATTCGGTGGTGTCACCTGGTCACTTTTGAACTGCTCAGAGTTCACTGTCTGCTGGGGAGGCCTCTCAGGTGACAACGCTGGCTGCTGTCTCTCCAGTTCCTGGCAAAGTCCTGGGAGTCCTTCCTGGAGCTGCACTGCTTCCACAGCCTGCATGCTGTGGGGAGGGTGGTCTTGAGGGTCACTGAGTGGCTGCTTCTGGAGAGGATGATGTTGTGTCTCCAGATTAGCCCCGATAAAATCTTCATGAACAAAAAATACCGATCCTTGTGTCAGGAAGGTGTTCTTATCCTGAGAAAGCTTGCCGGGCACTTGTGTTAAGACTTTATCAGAGTTTACCAGCTCAGGGGATAAAGTCTTCTCTTTTAATGGGTTCTGAAGTTCAGGCTGTTCTATAAATTTAGTTTTAGTTGTCACAAAAGGTTGTGTCATGTTCTGGGCCGTAGTGCCCGATAATCTGTAGCACAAGGCCTTGGTGGTGGCCCACCACCAGGAGCAGAACAAAAAGGGATAGGTGACACCAAAACCTGAAACGACTGGGGCTGGAGATGCCACACAGGAGTTTCCTGTGTCACCACCTGTAGGAGAGCTCTTTGGGAAGGTGTCCAATTCATTGCTCTGCAAATTGGATGATACTTGGACGTTTGCTGATAGGGCGGTGGTCATGGCAGGAGCAGGATCTTTCTCAGGTAACCAATGGACACTACCAGGTGTACTTTTGGAAAGTTGGTATTTGCCTGTATCAAGATGTTTCTGCAGGTCACTGCAGGAGACAGGAGGTACATGTATCTAGTACAGAGTATCTATGGCCCAGTCATAACTCTGTAGCTCCCATGCTGACTGCATCATGCTCTTGCTGACTCACCCCTCCCCCCCCTTCACCTGCCCTAGAGCTTTAGTCACACCCCAGTCCCAGGCACCCCCTGCCAGGTCAACTCTAGTTTGCCTGTGGCCCTGTAGCCATACCAGAGGCCCTGGGAGGCCATCAAAAGGGAAATTTCTTACCTCTGTGCATGGGAAGCCAGGTGTTTAGCTTCCTCCAGGGCCTCCAGGCATTCCCGGTAAACTGAAAAATCAGGAGACTGTCACATGATGGAGGGAGGGGCCAAGGAATCTGATAAGATCCCTTTGGGGGATCTGACTCTAGATCAGGCCACCTGAGGCACAGCAGTGATGGCAAGACCCTTCATTCATGCACCCTCTCATTCACAAAGTCATTTCTATCCTGAGCCTTAATCACTGCTTTATGGGGGAGATGGGCAGGGTCAGCGCCCAGAGGGATCTGAACAATGGAAACAACTTATCTTCAGCTGGACCTGGAGGACCCACCTCCCAGGCCAGGCCCTACCATGTTTACCTGCTGGCAACACATATTTCCTGGTCCGTAGGTGGTCTTCTGAGCCTGGGGTCTGGAAGGTTTTAGGGTTCCATCTCCTTTCCCAGAGCCTCCCCCATGCCTCTATTTACTGAGGGATGAGCCCTGGCAACCTTGACACTGGGAACTGGGAGATGGGGTAAACCTCACCAGGCTGACCTAGAGCCTCTCACCTTTCCAAGCTCCATGTTTCTTTCTGCCCTTCTTCATAGCCTTCAGCTGCATTTGAGGCTGAGAAATGAGAAAACAAAAACAGAACAAAAAATGGGCTGGGAGCTATTTATCGCTGTTTTTTTTAAAAATAATTTTATATATATATATATATATATCATTGTGATCCCTGGGGGTCACCCATCATCTCCCCTCCCTGGCTACTCCAGCTGGTCCCCTCCTGCAGTTGTGTACTTTCGTTTGGTTGTCCATATATTAGTGAAACCATTTAGTTTCTGTCTTTTTCCTTCTGACTTGTTTCTGCCAGTATGATTTCTTCAAGATACATCCATGTTATCAAAAAAATCATCAAATTTGTCAGTCTCTCTTGGGGTTGCTAGGCTGCTGAGCAGAGTCCCCACCCCCACTTGGGGTCTGGATTGCAGTCGGTAATTTTGCAGCTGGTTAGGGCCTTTTTCCTTTTGGTGCAGTCTCTGTGTCACGCCCACTCACCTGGTTGCTAGGGCGATGGGGACCAGATGCTCCCCCTTTTGCTTGCAGAGTTGCAGGGGCCCTGCTTCAGGTCTTTCTTGGGGTTGCTAGGCTGCGGAGTGTAGCCCCCACCCCCACCTGATGTCTTACCACTGTGTTCTATAGGTAACTGGCCACTTGTGGCCTCAGGGCTCTTGGTTTCTCTTTGTAAATAACATTATTATTATTGTTCTGAAACAATATTATTGTTTTGAAACAATCTGAGAAAGAAGGTGCCAGGTTTAGTCATGGGTTACTCTCCCTGCTTGTTTTGGTGCCTCTTTGTACCAGGTATCAGTTTGCACCTGGTTCAGTTTCTCTCTGTCCTCTCTAGAGTAGCTTCAGGTGTTCAGAGTGCACACACATGACTTTCTACTTTTAAACCAATAGACTTTTGGCTTCCTCTCCTGTGTTACTCATTTCTAATAATGGATGTAAATATTTTCCATGTTACTTTACTGAAGGTTACAAAAAAGGATGGGACCCCGAGTATCCTCCCTCTCTATTCAAGAAACATAGGTACCCTCCAGGTGCTGAATCAGTTCAGGTAGGACCTGCTTACTGAGACCTACTCCAGACTCCCAGGGTCTTAGCAGTGTCCCCCCCATCAACTTCAATTGAGGAGAAGCTGGCCCCAGCCACTTGGGATCCCGCAAAGATCATCTCTCCCAGCAGCCAGTCCTTGGGCACCACTTAGGACTTTGCCCTGGAGCCTCTACTGCCCTACACCCCTTGTCTGAAATCTTCAGACAGAAGACCTAGTGCCCCCTGTAATGTATGCTTGGCCTAGCTTGCCTCCAGAATTACAAGGTTCTATTCTTTCCTGAGAAAAGATGATTTATTCTTTCATTCCCCAAGTGTCTCCCACTGATTTGCCAAAGTAGGAATAATGGAGGAGAGAATTCTGTTCCATTGGGCCTGGTCCAGGGGTCTCTTACCTTTCCGATGTCTCTACGTTTCCCAGGTGGTGGTGAGGATGGATTATTTGGGAGGAAGGGAAGTAGCATGAGGAAGAGCCCCACCCCACACAGGAAGCCTACAATGATAGTAGACTCCCATGGAGGAGAACTGGAGCTCAACCAACTAGCAAAAAGGCTTTTCAGAAAAAAGAGAAAATCTCCCATCATCTGAATCGCACAGTTGCTCTCAGGCAACTGAGCACTGAGAGAAAATGCAGGGACTTAAATCCCAGCTCTGCATCACAGAGGGGGTAACCTTGTCACAAAGGACTCCTGACTGCAGGGGTGGGGCCAGAAGAGCAGCATCACCTTCTGCCTCTCTCCACCTTTCTGGGCCATCTGAACCTTAATTTCTTCTTCCTTCCATCTAGAAGAAAGATATTACCTGGTTCCTGGCAGTTCTTGGAGATCTTAGCTTGAACCCATTCATTTTATCACCTTTACAATGCTTACGTGTTTGCAGGAATTTTGTCTATTTCTGGGAGATTTGTTCTCTTAATATCTCTGTCTTCAAGCTCCATTTTTTCCCCATGCTACATGGTTTTCAAATATGAACATTAAAATTCTACTCTTAGCAAGTTTAATTGATACAATCTAGAGTTACCACCTATAGTCACCATGTGATACCTTAGATTCGCAGATTTTGTCCATCTTGTAACAGTGTATTTTACTAATCTCTCTTGTTCCTCCACCTTTTGACCCTCAGAACTTCTGTTTTTATGAGTTCACCTTTTTTTGATTACACATATAAGTGATGCCTTATAGTATTTGACTTTTCTACCTGACTTACTTTATCTAGCATAAATTAATAAAGCTCTCTAGTTTCACTGATGAAGTTAAAAACCTCAAAACCATTATTCCCACATTTTTTTTACCTTCTTTACTCCCCAAATAGAATTTTTTATTCATTTTAAACTTTTGATATTTGAGTTATTGTTTCCATTTATCTTAACCTTTTCACTAAGGACAACTAACAAATTAAATAATGACTATTTAAGATTCACAAAGCTAAATAAGCATAAGGGAATCATAAATACATCAAATGATGTGGATATACTTTACACACACATTCATGTATATATACATATTTTTATATATACAGGCATATTTTGATGGATCAATTCAGTATTTTGGATCCACAAATGAGGCATTTCCTTCTTTTATTGTCTTAACTCCATTTCTTTCCTTCTTCTACAAATAGTCTCTATGCTCCATAGCCAGGAAACATGGACATCACACCCAGAAGTTAGGAATGGACTAGGCTGAACAAAAGCTCTAATCTTTAAGAGATGCCACTGGGATGGGGAACCAAGCCTGGATCTGAGTCTAGGCTTAGGCAGCCTGATCTGATATCCTTGGTGTGTTTTTCATGCCTTCTCTGTTGCGGAATATGCCTGTCCTCTGCCTTCTGTTCCCTGCCACCCATGGCACCCAAGGCTCTCCTGAACATTCAGGAACACTTTTGTGACATCAGTGAACCTCCCTTGGGCAGCAGAAACTGGGGATTCATTTAAGGATTGTACTAATTATTACAACCAGTTTTTCTCAGTGCTTAAAATACAGGCTAGAAAGTAGTGTGTATTTTCATTTGGTTGTAGAATTTTAATGTGAACAAGAGCTTTGAGTCCATTTGACTGTGTGGTCACGAGTGCATGTTAAAATACATCTTTGGCACCTACTGTTGTTTTTATCTGCCTGCAAATATTTTTATCCTTTTTGGATCATCACTGGGGCATGATCATCTCCAATGTGGAGAACTAGGGTACCTGAAGAGGCTACATGGGGTTCCCAGATATTGACAAGGATGAATAGAGGGTAGTTGTGGGCTGATTGCTCTTCCATTTGTAGGGGAACTTACAACTGAGATATGGGTCTCCCTTTGACCTAGAAGAATCAGACTCAGGTATGCAAGGGTTCACCTTCCAATAGGACTTTCTGGTGGAGTAGAAAATAAATGCAGGTTTCTGTCCCTAGTGACTGGCACAGAACGCCTGAAACCCTTGTCATTTCCTTAGAGATCAGAGCCTGGGAACATCATTTGCTCTAATATTTAACTTGTGACCCCTCCCCCCCTTTACCAGTGAAGGTTACTGTTGGCTGTCAGACGCAAGGTACGAGAAATGAATTTATGAGAAGAGAGGTTATGAAAGCTTTTGTAATTTCCTGGGTGACAGGAGTGTCTCTTATTCTATTGAGGTGGGAACCTTAATGGAGTACGAATGGAGATGTGTCCCTTGCACTTGGTTTATTTGCCTGACTAGCTCACAGCCCTCAGGGGAACATGTTGACTGTTTACAAAAGGATATGATAAAGGCTACAAATGAACACTCAGATGAATGACACATAGAACAAGGTGGGGGGGTTGAGTACATGGAGCTGTCCGCATGGTGCTGGGTGTGTCACCCTCCTCCCAGTGTGGATGTGCTTCACCAGCCTGAAAGCTTTACAGGGTTACTCTGTGAAGGTTTGCTCACAGAGGGTTGATCACTTATTAGCTCCATTCCAGTCCTTCTTGCTCAAAAGAATGGGGGAAGAAACTAAGAATGTCAAACTTATCTCATGGCTTGATTTTTTTCTTGAGACTGGTTTCCATCCATGAGCCCATGTTAGGCTCTTCCTGCTCTTATCACTCAGGGATTTGTGTGTGTGTGTGTTGTGTGTGTGTGTGTGTTTGTAATTTTTTTCAGGAGCCATCACCAATGCTTGGTTCCTCCTTTGTATTTAATTAATCTAGAAATCCGCTGGGGGGGATATATATAATTTCTTCATTGCAGATGATCATTTCTCTAAAACCTTTGACACACTAATGATTAGATACTGAATTTTATTGTTATTACACAGTTACACATACAGACTCTTAAAGAAAGATCATCTTTTATAAAAAAATAATTTCTTTCACATTGTTGTAGTCCCCATAGTTCTTCCATCACTATATTACTTGTGAGTAGTCACCAATTTCCCTTGTGTTCATCCCTTCAGTTTTAATTCCTGTCTCTCTCTCTCCTTTGCTGTGTGCAGTATAGTTCTATGTTCATCTTGTTAGTTTTAGTCAAAACTTGTCCCTTTGTTTGGTTTATCTATTTTCCACATATAAATGAACCAGTCACTATTTATCTTTTTCCTTCTGACTAATTCCAACTAGCATAATCTCTTCTATCTCTATCCATGTGCTGTGAATAGCTTAAATTTATTTGATGTATTCCTTGAATAATATCCCATTGTGTAAATATATTACAACTTTTTGATCTCTGTGTGTCTTTTGGGGCATTCAGGTTGTTTCCATAGCTTGGCAGTATACTATAAATAGTGCAGCAGTAAACATGTGTGTGCAACTTTCCTTTTAGATAACATTTTTTTGTGTCCTTTGAGTAGATTTCCAGGAATGGAATCACTGTATCATGTGGTAGATCCACGTTTAGTGTGCTGAGGAGTCTCCACACAGCTTTTTGTAGTGACTGGATCAGTTTTAAGACAGTCTCTTTATCTTCATATCCTCGCCAGCATTTGTTGTTTCTTTTTTTAATGTGGGCAATTCTCACTGGGGTGAATCAACATCTCATAGTTTTGATATGAATTTTCCTCATACTTAGTGATGCTGAACATTTTTTTTCATATGCCTGCTGTCTACTTACATTTCTTCTTTGGAGGAGTATCTCTTTAGTTCCGCCATTTTTTGATTGGGTGTTTGCTTTGTATTTGCTAAGTTCTGCAACCTCTTCATAGATCTTTTATACCAGCCCCTTATCCATCATGGGGTGAGCAAATATTTTCTCCCATTCAGTTAGGAGTTTGTTCATTTTGATTATTGTCTCTTTAGCTGTACAGAAGCTTTTAGTTTAATGTAATCCCAGCTACTTATTTTTTCCTTTATTTTCTTTATTTCCTCACATGACTCCTCGAAGTGTTTTGCCTGTGTGTGTGTGTGTGTGTGTTTAATATTTTATGATGTCAGGTTTTACCTTCAAGTCTTAGACATTTTGAGTTGACTTTTGTATATAGTGTGAGGCAGTAGTCTAGTTTCATTTTTTTGCATATTGCAGTTCAGTTTTCCCAATACCATTAATTGAAGAGGACTTCCTTGTTCCAGTGTATATAAATAGTCTTTGCTCTTTTATCGTAGATTAGTTGACCATACATGGGTAGTTTTAATTTTGGACTTTCTATTCAGTTCCATTGTCCTTTGTGTCTATTTTTGTTCCAATACCATATTAAAAAAATTTTTTTTAATATAATGGCCTTGTAGTGTTGTCTGAAACCGGGAGTGTGATGCTTCCATTCTTCCCACTTTTAGTCAGGAGGACTTTCACTATATGGAGGGATTTTTTTTTTTTTTTTTTTGCTTTCATATGAATTTCAATCTTTTTCTATTTTTTTGAAGATGTAACTGATTTTAATGTAACATTTAATAACATTTACATTAGATAAACATTTAATATAAAATATTGCAATTGCATTGAGTCTATAAGTTGCTTTTGACAGGATGACCATTTTTTAAATGTTATTATTTCTGATTCACGAATCAGGGACTACCTTTGCATATCTTTGTGTCTTCTATTTCTTTGATTTTATTATTTTTGTTGATTATATATATTTTTTACATTATTATATACCTCGAGGTATACAATGTGAACCATCATTCTGATCTCTTGTGTTCATCCCTCTCTTCACACAGGCAAAACACACACACAGGCAAAACACCCTCCCTTGCTGTGTGCTTTAGTTTCATTTTAAGTTTGTTAGTTTTAACTTTTTCTTGTCCTTTTGTTTCTTTTCCCCATATTCCACATATAAATGTGACCATTTGGGGTTTATCTTTCGTTTTTTGGCTTATTTCAGCTAGCATCATTCCTTCTAACTCCATCCATGTAAAATGTCAGAACTTCTCTGAAAAGTTTCTATTTGAAGTACTCAAACTAGAATGGTTTCTTATGCAAATATATAAGCTTCTGGTCACTTACTCAGTTATTCCAAAATCAAAAATACTTTATAAAAATGGTTAATGAGAAAAATTATATTGGCAGTCACTATCTCAACAGTAATCCTTGGGGGAGGGGAATCAGTCTGTGTCTGCTATGGTGACATCATAATCAAAACAATCCCAGATATTTATGTTGCAGACTGCATTGAGGCAAAAGGATAGTCTTGCTCATTCAAACTGTATGTTCTTCATTCTTCATATTTTACTAGAATTAATGGAGTATTTTATTTTATGAGAGGGGATTATGTCGTTTTTCTGTAAATTCTTTTTGACATAGTTATTTTGCAACACTGTATTTGATTTAACAGTAATCAGTTCACATCTCATCAGGTGTTTGTTACCACACTACCCCACCACCAAAGCATCCATAATCCTCCATAGAGCATTTGACCCCTTCTTTTTATTTCCCTCTTTTCTAGTATCCTACCCCCAACCCTTACCTGGAAGTGAAAATTTGTAATCCATATTCGAATGGGTTTTTTGGTTTATTTTTGTCTGTTTCTTCTTTATATTCCAGATATGAGTGAAATAATCCAGTATTTCCTTTCTCCTTGTGATACACTTAGTGTGATCCACTACAGTTCCAAATGACAATATTCCATCTCTCTTTTTTTTACCAACAGTATTCTATTTTAATATATACGTGTATATATAGATATACACACATATATCACATTTTCTTAACTCATCTAGTCTTTGGCACTTGGTTTACTTCCATAAATAAGCTATTGTGCATAGTGCTGAAATAAACATAGGTTATTATGTAAACATAAGTTCTTATATATCCGTGCTAATTAGTATTTTGATATTCTTTTGGAAAATACCAAAGAGTGGGATTTTTAATATTTTGTGAAAACTGTACAGTTTCTGTAGGTGCTCGACCTGTTTTTCCTTTTGTCAGCAGTGTATGAAAGCTCCTTATTTTCTACATCCTTGACAGCATTTGTTTCTGGTTATTGTGACAGGCCATTTTCACAGGTGTGAGGTGATATCTCAGTTTGGTTTTGACTTGCATTTCCTTGACAATAAATGAAGTTAAATGTTTTTATGTGCCTGTTGGCATTGTGTTTGTCTTTAAAGATATGCCTAACTCTTCTGTTTATTTTTTTTTTCAAATTGGGTTGCTTGCTTTCTGTTTCTGGGATTGTATGAGTTCTTTCTAGATCTTGTTGTTAACCCCTTGAGGGACTTATGATTTGGAAACTTTTTCTTCCATTTGGGAGGATGTTTTTGGTGTTAATGACAGTTTTTCTTACTGTAAAGGAACTTTTAAATGAAATATAATCCCATTTGTTTATTTTTGTTTTTGTTTACCTTGCCATTGAAGTTGGGTTCCCAATGGCATCTCTGAAACCAGTGTTGAGGAGTGCTTTTCCTATGTCTTCTTCTATGTATTTCATGGTTTCTGTACAGACGTCTAAGTTTTTAAACCATTCTGAGTTATTGTCTATTGTGTTAGAGAGTGGCCCAGTATCATTTTTTCTTTTGCATGTGCCCAGTTTTTGGCACGATTCATTGAAAGATTTTTTTTCCGTTTTCATTACATATTCTTGGCTCACTTGTCATAGATTAACTATGTGTTTATTTACTTCTGGGTTCTCCACTCTATTATGTTAATGTGATCTAATTTTAGTATAATACTCTGAATTTCTATAACCTCATGGTTTAATTTGACATCTGGGAACATGATACCTTCATTCTTTTTTGTTTGTATTTGACTATTTGTGGTCTTTTGGATTCCATATCAATGTCAAGAATATATATTCCTTTATTCCTTTATATATATATATTCCTTTATATATATAGGAATATATATATTTCTATATTCCTTTGAAGAATTCCATGGAATCTTTGATAGGGAGTGTACTGAGTCTACATATGACTTTAGGAAAAATAGCCATTTTAACAATGTTAATTCTTGTGGTCCATGGTTATGGAATATCATTCCAATACTATTTCTTTTTTAAAAAATAATTTATTTATATATGAATTTCACATCTCTGTGATCTCTGGGGTTCACCCCCCCGACTGTTCCCACCCTGTCCCATCCCCCCCCCCCCCAGGTTGTGTACTTCAGTTTGGTTGTTGGCTTGTTTCGACTTTTCTTCATGGATTTTTATCTTTCTCATGTCCCATATAGTAGTGAAACCATTGGTTTCTGTTTTTTTTTTCTTTTTGACTTGTTTCTGCTAATATGAATTCTAAGTCCATCCACGTTAAAATAAAATCATCTAATTTGTCATTTTTAATTAATGAGTAATATTCCATTGTGTGTATATACCACATCTTTTTCATCCAGTCATCTGTTTTGGGACATTTTGGTTGCTTCCATGTCCTTGCAATTATAAATAGTGCTGCAATAAACATCTGAGTACAGGTGTCCCTTTGTAATCACATCGAAGTCACCTTTGGATAAATTCCCAGAAGAGCAATTGCTGGGTCAAATGGTAGTTCCATTTTCATTAATTTGAGGGCCCTCCATACAGCTTTCCATAGAGGTTTGACCAGTTTACATTCCCACCAGCAGTGTAAGTGTGTCCCTTTCCACATCCTTGCCAGCACTTGTTGCCCGTTTCATGGATGGAGGCCATTCTTACTGGTGTAAGATGGTATCTCATGTGGTTTTGATTTGCATCTCCCTTATTGCTAGTGACTTTGAGCAATTTTTCATGTGCCTGTTGGCCATTTGTATTTCTTCTTTGGAGAAGTTTCTTTTTAGTTCTTCACCCCATTTTATGACTGGGCTTCGTGTTTTGATTTTGTTTAATTGTGTGAGTTCCTTGTGGATCTTCATTATTAAACCCTTATTACTCTTGTGGAGGGCAAAATTTTTTTCCCATTCAGTTGGGCTTCTTTGAGTTTTTTCTGTCATCTCTTTTGCTGTACAGAAGCTTTTTAGCTTGATGTAGTACCATCTGTTTATGTTTTCCTTCAATTTTTTTCCTATCAGTAGATTTTTCCAAAAGAGGTTTCTGAATTGTACTTCCTGGAGGGTTTTTCCCAAGTTATCTTCTATGTATGTTATGGTTTCAGGTATGACATTTAAATCTTTTATCCATTTTGGATTGGTTTTTGTACAAGGTGTGAGGATGTTGTCTTGGTCCATCTTTTTTGCAGGTCTTAGTCCAATTTTTCCAGCACGATTTATTGAAAAGGCTATCTTTGTTCCAATGTAGGCTTCCCCCCCTTTTGAAAAAACTAATTGACTATATATGTATGGTTTTATTTCTGAGCACTCAATTCTGTACCATTGGCCTGATTGTTGTTGTACCAGTACCACACTGTTAATTACTATGGCTTTGTAGTATAACTTGAGGTCTGGGATAGTTGGCCCTCCATGCTCTATCTTTTTTGGCCAGGAGGCTTTTTGATATTTGTGGTCTTTTGTTATTCCATATGAACTTCTGTAATTGTTTTTCTATCTCTTTAAAGAATGTCATTGGAATTTTTATAGAAATTGCATTGAATCTGCAGATTGCTTTTGGCAGGATGGCCTTTTGATAATGTTAATTCTTCCAATCCATGAGCAGGGAATGTCTTTCCATTTCCTTATGTCTTCTATCTCTTTTGGCACCTTTTTAAAATTTTCTTTGTATAGATCTTTCACGTGCTTTGTTAGGTTTATTCCCAGGTATTTAATTGTTTTTGGTGCAATGGTAAATGGGATGGCTTTTTAAATTTCTTCTTCCTCTTCTTGGGTTTTTGCATATAGGAAAGCAACTGACTTCTGTGTGTTGATTTTGTATCTGGTTCCTTACTGAACTGGTTTATTATTTCAAGTAGTTTTTGCATGGATTTTTTTGGGTTCTCTATATAGAGAATCATGTCATCTGCATATAATGATAGCTTCAGTTCTTTTTTCCTATTTGTATCCCTTTTATATTTTTCTCTTGCCTTATTGCCTTAGCTAAGACTTCCAGTACAATGTTAAAAAGTAAGTGGGGAGGTAGACATCCTTGCCTTGTTCCAGATCTTAACTGGAATGATTTTAGTTTTTCTCCATTCAGGATGATGTTTGCCGTAGGCTTGTCATAGATAGCTTTTATTATGTTGAGGTATGATCCCATGATTGCCATTTTTTCAAGGGCTTTTATCATGAATGGATGCTGGACTTTGTCGTATGTTTTCTCTGCATCTATTGATATGATTATGTGGTTTTTGGTTTTCTCTTTGTTGATGTGGTGTATTATGCTAATTGATTTCCGGATGTTGAACCAACCTTGTGTGAATGATGCTTTTTATGCATCGTTGGATTCTGTTTGCCAGGATTTTGTTTAAAATGTTTGCATCTGTGTTCATTAGGGAAATTGGTCTATAGTTTTCTTTCTTGGAGCTGTCCTTATTTGGTGTTGGTACGAGTGTGATGTTTGCTTCATAGAATGTGTTTGGCAGTTTTCCTTCTTTCTCAATTTTTTGGAAAAGCTTTAGTAGTGCAGGGGTTATTTCATCTTTGAATGTCTGGTAGAATTAATTTGTAAAGTCATCAGGTCCTGGGCTCTTGTTTTCAGGTAGAATTTTGATGACTGCTTCTATTTTGCTGCCTGTAGTTGAATTGTTTAAGTTCTCTATATCTTCTTTGCTCAATTTTGGGTAGTTGTGTCTTTCTAAGAATCTGTCCATCTCATCCAGGTTATTGTATTTATTTCCATATAGTTGTTCATAGTAATCTCTTAATATCCTTTGGATTTCTTTTGTATCTGTTGTAATTTCTCCTCTCTCATTTGTGATCCTATTTATTTGAATTTTCTCTCTTCTTTCCTTTGTGAGGTTTGCAAGGGGTTTATCAATTTTATATATTTTTTCAAAGAACCAGCTTTTGGTTTTGTTGATCTTCTGGATAGTATTTTTGGTATCTAAGTTATTTATTTCTTATTTTATTTTTATTATTTCCTGTCATCTTCTGGGTTTTGGATTTTTTTGTTATTCTTTTTCTAATTTTTCAATTTGGGAGATAAGGTTATTTCTTTGGTTATTTTCTTGCTTTTTGATATGGGCCTGTATTGCTATGAACCTTCCTCTTACATATGCTTTTGCTGCATCCCAGACATTTTGGAATGCTGTGTCTTCTTTGTCGTTTGTTTCAAAGTAGGCTTTAATTTCTTCTTTAATTTCTTAAATTACCCATTCTTCAATTAGTAACATGTTGTTCAGTGTCCAAGTGTTGGATGCTCTTCTTGCTTTCTTTTCATTGTTGATTTCTAGTTTGATGTCTTTATGATCTGAGAAGAATGTTGGTATTATTTTAATCTTTGTGTATTTATTCAAGTTTATCTTGTGGCCTAGTAAGTGGTCAATTTTAGAGAATGATCCATGTGCATTTGAGAAGGTGTAGTCTTTCCCTTGTGGGGGTAGTGTCCTGTAGATATCTAATAGGTCCATTTTGTCTAGATCTTCTTTTAAGGCTTTTGTGTCTTTGTGTAGTTTTTGTTTTTTTTTTTTGATCTGTCCTTTGTTGAGAGTGAGGTATTAATATCTCCTACTAAATATGTATTTTCATCAATATTTGTTTTCAGTTCTCTTAGTAGCTGTCTTATGAATCTTGGTGTATATATTGATAATTGTTATGTCTTTTTGTTGGGTTGACCCTTGAACCATTAGGTAGTGACCTTCTTTATCCTTTGCTACTTTTTTTTATTTTGAAGTCTGCTTTGTCTGCTATAAGAATAGCTACCCCTGCCTTTTTTGGGGGCCCATTTGCTTGTAAAATTGCCTTCCTACCTTTTACCTTCAATCTGTGCTTATCTTTTGGTATCAGATGTGTTTCTTGGAGGCAGCAGAATGTTGGGTTCTGTCTTTTAATCCAGTTCTGCAACTCTGTTTGTTTTGACTGATGAGTTTAGTCCATTGACATTTAGAATAATTATTGATGTTTGAGGTTCTAACATTGTGTTCCTGGTGGTCATTTGGGGTTCTGTTTTAGTTTCTTCTTCTTCTTAATTATTTGTTCTTTTCAATTCTTCTGTGGGTTTTGGTCTTAGGGTTTCTTGCAGAAGTTCTTGGAGTGGAGGTTTGGTGGTAGTAAATTTCTGGGGGCTTTGTTTGTCTGAGAAGGCTCTAATTTTTCCTCCATAAAGAAAGGACAGTTTTTCTGGGTAGAGTATTCTTGGTTGGCACTTTTTGTCTTGGAGTGTTTTGAAGATGTGACCCCATTGTCTCCTTGCTTGGAGGGTCTCTTCTGAGAAATCTGACATCAGTCTAATGTCTTTTCCTTTGTAGGTTATGTTTCCTATGTCTTGTTAATCTCATTTTTTTTCTTTATCTTTGGCTCTTGAGAGTTTTACTATGATCTGTCTTGCTGTTTTTTTTTTTTTTTTTTTTTTTCATTAAAGTAGTTTGGTGTCCTTTTTGCTTCCTGGATGTCTATTTTCATTTCTTTCTTCAGATTTGGGACATTCTCCATTTTTTCATTGAAAAGCCTTTCAGTTCCTATGTCCTTCTCTTCTCCTGGGATTCCAATTACTCTCATATTTGTTTTCTTTAGGGTATCTGATAGGTCTCTGATTTTTTTCTTCTGTCTTCTTACTTTGTTTTTCTCTCGCTTTTTCTTTCTTTTGTGTCCTCAAGTGTGCTAATTTGCTCTTCTATTTCTTCTAATCTTCTTTCCTGGCTTTTCCCTGCATTTTTGAGCTCTTCTATTGCTCCTCTTAGAAACTGTATTTAGGTCAGTTTCTTATTTAGAGTTTCAATCTCATTCTTCTGTTCATAGATGGTATTATTCATTTTGCTGCATTTTTTTTATATTTTTAAAATTCTTCTCTTAGATCATTGAAAGTTTCTGACCTCTTGCTTTCCCTTTTTTCTCCATTTTCCCTTACTTCTTTTAATGCTTTTAACAAATAAATTCTGAATTCTTTGTCTGACATAGATAACATTTCTTCCATGTCCTCCATGTTGGTCTCTGCAGGTTGTTTATCCTTTGGTGATGAGTTATTCTTCTTAGGGCTTGCTTGAGTATTTGTATTCTTCCTCCTTTTTGTATTTTCCCTTCAGACTTGCTCTACGTATTGATTCACTGCTGTTTTTGAAGTAGATGGCATGGCAAAGCCGACCAAGTTGTGGTTATTTTTGCCTCTGTGTCTTTGATGCTGTGGTGGATATATCTTGTTTCCATTAGGTAATTTGGGGACAATTTTTTTTTCAGTCAGAGAATGTGGTGCATATATGTGGTTTTCTATTGTATTGTCTATATTCCTTTTTGTCCTATCTCTTCTTCTAGATTGATGTGTTTTAAATGTTTTTTGGTGCCCCCGAGTATGTGCCTTTATTTGGTGATGTGTCTAGAATTTGTTGTAGAAAACTTTTTGATTAGTGTGTCTTGACAGACTTGATTAGTCGATGTCCCTAGTGTGTGCTGGTGCCACATGCGGCACTGGTGCTTCTGGATCTCTGAGCTGTGAGCAGTTTTTCTTGCTTGCACTCCTGGTGTTAAACCACAATCCCTTGTTAAGTCTGTCAGAGCACCAGACCCTCCCTAGCCCAAGGGTTGGTTACTGGGGCAACAGGGGTGAGCCCTGAGCACACCGGCTCTAGCTTGCTGAGGTGAGCAGTCTTTCCCGCTTGCACTCCCGGTGTTCTCCAATTCTATTTCTTTTAGCAGTATGTTATACTTTCCATTGATCAAGGATGCCCACTCTCCCCACTACTCTTTAATATTGTACTAGAAGTTCTAGCTAGGGCAATAAGGCAAGAGAAAGACATAAAAGGTAGACAAATAGGTAAAGAGGAACTGAAGCTATCATTGTATGCTGATGACATGATTCTCTATATAGATAACCCCAAAAAATTCCACAGAAAGATTGTTTGAAATAATAAACCAGTTCAGTAAAGTAGCTGGATACAAAATCAACACACAGAAGTGGGTAGCTTTTATATATATATAAAGTCAAATAGAAGAACTCAGAAAAACCATCCCATTTACCATTGCACCAAAAAAAAAAAATACAAAAAATGTGAAAGAACTATACAAAGAAAATTTTAGAACGCTGCTAAATGAGATAGAAGAAGAAATAAGGAAATGGAAAAACATTCCCTGTTCATGAATTGGAAAAATTAATATCATCAAAATGGCCCTCCTACCAGAGCAATCTACAGATTCAATACAATCCCAATAAAAATCCCAATGACATTTTTAATATCTTTCTTTCTTTCTTTCTTTCTTTCTTTCTTTCTTTCTTTCTTTCTTTCTTTCTTTCTTTCTTTCTTTCTTTCTTTCTTTCTTTCTTTCTTTCTTTCTTTCTTTCTTTCTTTCTTTCTTTCTTTCTTTCTTTCTTTCTTTCTTTCTTTCTTTCTTTCTTTCTTTCTTTCTTTCTTTCTTTCTATAAAGCTTATTCCGG
>PVHY01022612.1:0-22153 GCA_004024945.1 Uropsilus gracilis
GTACCTCAGGTTTCTATACTCGCTTTCCTCTTAACTGCTAAACCCACTACCTGTACTCAGTCCCTACTCAGTCTCTTCCTTTGCAATCCAAGTTTGCTCATAGGCCCAGACTCAAACCAACTGTCATTTCCTCCGGAATATGTTCTCTATCCTTCCCCTCACAACCTCAGTCTGTACTGATGCCATTTTCTGGGAAAGGCACTCTGCATTTCCTTCTACTCTAGAATTTATCACACTTTACAATTAGTTACTTACATGTTCATATCCTCTGAATGTTAAGCTGCACTATTAAACTCCCCGAGACAGGGATCATTGCTATTCCGTTTCCAGAGAGTCTACCACAATGCCTGAAACATAACAGGTATTCA
The DNA here is from genome assembly GCA_004024945.1 of Uropsilus gracilis. NCBI lineage: Eukaryota > Metazoa > Chordata > Mammalia > Eulipotyphla > Talpidae > Uropsilus > Uropsilus gracilis. The sequence continues at coordinate 369 of PVHY01022612.1, forward strand.
ATAGCTGTATGTTGAATAAATGTTCACAAAGCTTCCCCAGGCCCAATGTCATATTAACAATATTAATCCAAAGTCCCATGAGTCCAGGCCCCACTGCCTCCCATTAAATCTCATACTGCAAATACACAAGCTCATACATACAGTGAAATGTGCTCAGAAAACTGTTTACACTTGATTCATTCTGCCTGCAGATTTGATCTGTTCCACTTGACTAGTCCTGGCCTCCATATTGATGCTCCTTTCTGGCACCTCCACTGATGCCACAAAACCTTTATGATGATCATCTGTGGCAAAAGAGGAGAGGTGGAGTAAGCCCAAAGATCCTAGCTTCTCTAGTAGAGATGCACAAAAAATACAGTATGTGCCACAATTATACACTACAAGTAAAACAGCTTTTTACCACCAGTTTTCCAGTCCCTGATCTGCCTAGAATCCAAGAAAGGATCAGTAGGGGTTGGTGTCCATCCAGAAGAAGCCCAAGTGAGGGATCCTGACCTGACTCAGTACCTCCTTTCCAACAAGCACAACATTGTTTACAGAGAAAGCTTGCCCGCCAGGTCTTCCCTCTAGTAGTTCGCTGAATGTGGTTAATTCTGTACCAAACAGGGACATCTATTCCTGCCACACCAGGTATCAGACACTGGCCACAAATGGTCAACAAAGCAGACATGTCATCAAAGAAGCATCAAAGCCTAGAGATGAAAGGTGGGGACACTGGAGCCAAACCACTTGGGTTCACATTCTGACTCCATCACTTTCTAACTTGTGTAACTTTGAGCAAGATACTCTTCCTTGGTATGCTTCAGTTTCTCCATCTATAAAGAGGATAACATAGTATCTATGTTATAGGGTTCTGATGAACAAAGCAATGTATGTGAAACACTACTGCCTGGCACATAACAGGTACCATACAAGAGTTTTTACCTTAGCCTAGCAGAGATAAGCAATAAAAAGACAACTAAAACAAATAATTATTGGTTAGAATAAGTACTATCAAGTAAATAAATGGGGAAGTAGAACAGAAAATAAGCAAAACTATGAGGGTATCTTAGATGGGGCCAGAGAAGACTCTGGGGTGTAAGTTAAACTGAGGTTTGAAGGTTGATGAAAAGGAGCCAGCTATACAAATAGCTGAGAAAAGACAATAGCTAAGAAAAGCTACACAAATAGCTGAGAAAAGAAAAGGTCCACCATGTTGGAAAGGCATTTGGTGGATGTTACCACTGAAAGAAGGCCTATGAGCTGATAAGAGTAAGCCAATGGCAAACTGACAGGGAAGGAAACAGGAAGATGAGACCATTCAGGGCTGAGGGGTGGCAGTGGAAAATTTCAGTTTCATTCTCTTTTAAACAGGAAGTCATTGGAGGATTTTAAACAAGGGAGCAAGGAAATGATCCATTATCTAATCTACAAATTTGAAGATTACTCCAAGGGATAGCAAACTAAGCAATTGCTATCATATTTGTCCAGGATAAAGATGACAGTGACTGGCACTCAGGGTGACAGTCAAGATGGAATGAATAAATGATGAAGACTTAGCTGCAGAGGAACTGGGAAGTGTCTGCAACAGAGTAGAGCTGACTGAAGCATTAAATGTTAAGAAAAGGTGGATTAACCTCCCTACCATAATCTGAAGAGGTTTTTATTTGTACTTACGGTTTTTTGGGAAGACACAACATCACTACTGTGCCAACACAAAGCAATGACTCTGAGAGCCCAGGAGAACAGCTCTGGGGTGGGCAGATGTAACTGTTCAGGATAGGTATAAAGATGCTTTCCTTCTTCTCTGGGAGGACCCATGTCCCTGAAACCAAGGTTTTCTAAGTCATCGAAATTATTGGTATAAGTCTCCTAAACAATAAAAAAACAAACAAAATAGGAATTAGCTATAATAATGATGAAAGAACAGACATTTTAGATCATTTATAAAACCACAGATTTCCATTTGATAGGTTATATACATTTTGTTTTAGTTTATGGTCCTTTGTGTAGTAAACATATACAGTATATCTGTGAATATTTTATATAAAGTGGAATATAAATTTACTTTAATAGGATTATATTGATTTTAGAATATTTTCCTTATTAAATTTCAGTGGCCACATCCATGACTGCTTTCCAAATGAGATGCTTAGTCAAGAAAGTAACCCCCAAAGAGAGAGATGAATTTCCTTCATGAGAGATTTTGGGAAATGCACTCTGACAAAAATTGGGTCTATCTATGGTTTTTATTAGTTTTTCCTGGCTAGATCACACAAAACAGAGATTTTTTAAGTACCTTTTTTCTGTAACAGGGTGGTCTTCAGAGAAAGGGGAGGTTCCAGTCTCCCTGCCCCACCCAAGGGTGAAGTGGAAAGTGCCGAATCCTAGCCACTAGACAACCAGGAAGACAACACCCAAGGGTGAAGTGGAACAAAGAGGAGGAGAAGCTGGAAAGGAAAGTGGAAGAAGGAAGAAGAGCAGGAAAGAGACCTGAGCGGGGGAAGGGAGTGATATCTGAAGAAGCTTTGATTGCTTCTCAGTCTTGGATTGGCACCAGGGCTTGAGGGACACAGAAGGAGATACTTGAAACAAGTGGGTGAGAGACCAGTGGAGAGATTGAAAATGGCTGCCTTTATCTTGATTTTGATTTTGCCCCTTTCATCACAGATATGCCAGACCCATTCTTCCCCTTCCCTGTGGGTCCCACCAGAAGATGCCTGAGACGTATGGCAAACTTTTGGACATCAGTGGCCCTACTTTGGGCCAACCCGGTTTGACTGGGCATTTACCCAAACAAGAATGGGTAATTTGGGATGCTTGATTTGAAAACTGTATTATTTGTCTTTTCTTTCTCTTCTCTGACACACTAATTGTATTAGAGCTCCTTCCCATTAAAGATTTTATGCATTAGAAACATAAAAGCTTTTATGCACTAGAGTATATGTTTTGTCTTGATGAGGCAGATAGTAGAAACTATTCGGAGTTGAGAGATATGGAGGCCTCAAGGGACCCTTTACCCTGCCCTGTAACATTCCCTCTGCTCCAAAACATTGAAGCTTTCTCTCTCATTATCTCTCTTGCCACAAAAAATAAGTTCCATGTAAGAAAAGTATTACCATAACACTGCAAGTGTGAGAAAAGCAATCAAATCAATATATACTTATCAAATAACTAATATTTGGACTCCCTTTCCTATTTCCAGTGCCATTATTTCATCCCAACTAAAAGTAAAGTACATACAGAACTGGGTAGTAAGTAAATAGTTCCTGAAATAGGGCGGAAAAGATGCAATCAGAGAGAAAGGAAAACAAACAAAACCCCCTCTCTAGAACTTAATGGGTACAAGCTCCCTGTTCACTTTTCTTAGGATGACTTTCAAGACAAAATCTGAAAGGAATTAACATTATTGTGTATATTATTAACTTAGGAAACACTAAGTTAATGGGAAAGCAAATAACCTTCTTTCTTAAGAAAGTAATATGTATTATCATCCAGAGAACAAGCAAATTCAACAAACATGAAAGATGACACAAAGGAAAGAATATGCAGAACCAGCTCTTGGAGACAGGACAAGGTTGGTTAGAAGTCAAGTCAATTTGTTTAGTCAATGCCTGGATGAAAACTAGCAGATGGGAGGCTAGCCAAGGGACTCGAGGTTAAATGTATGCTTTCAGTTTAATTGTACACAAATAATAATTCACCCCTGTTTAGCTATTTTAAAAGATCTGACCCAGAGTAGATGCATGGTGTAATGGATAGACAATGAATTTCTAAAAAGTATCTGACTTACAGGATCTCAAGTCCATTACTGAGCTGAGAATTCTATATACTACGCTTGAAACGGGGCAGAAGAGCTGCATGTCTGCAAAATGGTCATCTTTCACACTTGTGCATAGAGGATAATTAGCCTCTTAGATAGATGAACTGATGTTGAAGTATCTATTTTACCTATTTGGTTAATATCCAACATGGTACACCAACTGATTATCTAAGATACTGATTCCTAAGGTCAGATTGGAAGATGGCCAAAAGTACATGGAAACTATCAAATATAAATGATCACAGATTCAAATAATTCTTTCTTGCGAATTAAATATTGAAGACCAAGAGGGAAAAATCAGGTTAGGAAAAAGAATAAGATTGCATAAATTCCAACAGAATAGGAGAATCCCCTCCTCCACCAGAAAATTGAAGAAAACCCCAACTTCTTCCCTGTTTTTGCCACTGCATCCCTGAAATCTATTCTCGATATAGTATCCAGATAATTATTCTGTATTTAACACATCAGGTCATATTCCTTCCCTCCTCTAAACCCCCTAATAACCTCATTCACAGTAACTGCTGACCCCTATAGTATCCTGTGTGATGCTACATGAGAACCAGATGAAAAGTTTTTCATAGGTCATTTCCCCTTTATAGCTCCTCAGTAGATCGTATCAGGTTGGGGGAAATTCCTCCAGGGTATGTAGGAAGCAGAGTCTACAGCAGGGGAAGAAAAGTTGTTGGAACTATCACAAGACCCAAGGAGGCCAGTCCAGTTTATATTTTCATATCACTCCTTCAAAATTCAAAGACTGAGACTATTTGCAATAATGGAATGAAGATTCAGGAGTTATCATGTTACATACGGAGGGAACATAACTACAAGCTGCCCAACTCTATAGGACCAGCTCAACAAGACCGTTCTGCATGATCTTGTGGCCAGTCTTGCCTAATGGACTCTTTTGGATGCTTACCATTCTCTAAGTCAGGTTCTATAGCTTTTTCTTTGATTCTGAGTCCTGATGTCCTAACAGTAAATTCCTTTTCTGTTTAACAAAACAGTCACTTTCTGTTCTTTACAGTTCAGAACTATGATGGGTAAGATAAGCTTTGTTGTACTCTTAATGAATCTTTGTATATGGCAAGGAAGGACTAGAGCATAATAAAGGACAGGGATACCACTTTCTCTGCATAGAAAGTGGCACAAACTGGGTTTCTTGGGACGTCCAAGGGGAAGGTGAACTGGAGTAGAATCTTGAGGGTGACCAGTCAAACAGTAGGGCTGAGGTACCTATAAAAGATGGGCACCAGGAAAAAAATCCCCTTAAGCAACAGAGAAAGGAAAAGGAAATGCTTGATATATATCCTGTGAAAAGAACTTAATTTCAGGTGGAGCACGGTGGCTCGTGCCTGTAAGCTTCACCTTATGAAGCAGTGGGGGCTAGGGACCGAGGTTCGAGTCCCACCTGGAGCCCGTAGCGAGCCCTAGTTCCAAAAAAAAAAAAAAATAGCTGGGCATGGTGGCGTGTGCCTGTAATCCCAGCTACCTGGGAAGCTAAGGCTGGGGATTGTTTGAGTCCGTGGTACCTCGGGCAACGAGAACCTGCGGTTCCACAGGCAAAAATAGCAAGACCTAGTCTCAAAAAAAAAAAAAAAAAGAACTTAATTTCAACGGCTTTAGCTGTTTATAATCCTACCTCCTGTCCTGTCTTTTATCAGCCCATAGGTTCCTTTCTTGCTGGAATCATTCTTCCTGCGGTTTACAGTTCCAAAACACAGGGTGAGTTTGCTACAGCTACATTTGTTACAGCTGACTTTAAAAACTTAAAATCAGATTTCATTTTAAAACCACAGTGGAGTATGAGGTGTATATTCTCCTACATGGTTGTCAATGGGTTTTCATTGACTGAATAACTAATATTATTTGAATTGAATAAACTGAATAAGTATTTTTTAATGCTTTTGGTATTCGAAGATGGGTTGACTGAAACTTGAAGCTTTGGAACAATCAATAAAGAATATTATATTTAGGAGGTTTAAGATGTTACCAGTGATAGGAATTCCACAGTCCCACATGGAAGCTTCATCGCCTGGAATCCTCTCTATGTCTGTCTGTCTTAGTGTTGTCCATATCTGTCTCCCTCTACCTGTGTATCTGTCTGCATCTATCTGTCTCTGCTTTGTCAGTTTCTCACCTGTTCAAGAAGGGTTTGTTGCATCTCAAAAATAAGCACACAAGACAATATAGATTCCAAATAGATGAGAAAGGAGAGAAATAAAAGAGAGACACAAAATTGGTTCAGAAATGAAACTACTACAAAAATACAGAGTGTAGAGAGTCCTACTCACAAGCTGTGGGCCCCATAAATTTCGTCTGCTCTCTCTAGCAGTCTTTCCAAAGCTGGAAATACAATTCAGTGTCTATAAAATAAAAGCACACCAATTGCTCAAGCTTCTAAATCTACATAGTAACATAATTTATGAAAATGATGCATCACAATGACACAATTTGTCAGAAATTTCCTCCCTCTCACAAATGGCCCTGCCACACTTAATAAGTGGAAATAACTAGTAGAGAGCTCATTCAACTTCCCTGACTGGAAGAGCAGTACCCCAGTGTGTTTGGTGGGAGTATTTCTTCACGCAGCGCGTAATAAATTTGTAGAATTCATTACCCCCAGGAGAAGGTGCAGGCAGGAAATAGAAATGGATTCAATAAAGGTTGGTCAAATTTATAAATGGTGAAGCCATAAATGGCTCTTATTTTACTTGCATTCAATGCCATTTTATGCCACGATCGAGTCAACCCCCTGCCTTCTTCCAACTCCTTGCATCTCTCTCTAGTAAGACTTTTGATGGTGCATATATCATATGAGAGATGTTTACTTATTTGTAGAAATATCATGTTTTTATTCTTTGTTGGTAGAACTATATTTCAAATTTCAGTTACTTTGTTTAAATATAGATGCTTGAACAGTCTTTACATCTGGTATGTTTTCTAACAATTAACAACCCATAACTAGATTAGTAATTCCAGTGGCATGGCCCCAATTTGTACCCTGCTTTAGAAAAATATTAATTGTGTTTTGACAACACAATATAAACTTGACCCTAGCAACATTTTGGAAACTTTCTCACAGATCAAGGTGCAAAAGGAAGCCTGAGTGGCATTTCACAAAGATGGGTTGAGACTCAGTTGTCACAGTTCCCCACTCATTAGGTCAGAAGTTCAAGAATTGGATGCTAACCAGTTCCTGGGTGATGCTGATGTTGATGGTGTGGGCCACACCTTAAGAACCAGCACAATGAAAGACCGGTGGCTGGAACAGCTAATCACCAACCAGTCTTGCTGTCAGAGATACCCCATTGTTGGAGGATTGGCTTCTGAGATTATTAACTCTCTCTCTTTTTTATGCACTCTCTCTCTCTCTCACACACACACACACATACACACATACACACACATTTTCAAGTTGACTTGCAGTGGTGAAGCAAGTTTGGACACAATGAAAGCAAATTTTTAGTCAGAGCAAGCAATTTTCTCTCACAATTGAGAGGGGTATGGGCAGAACTTCAGGAGGGTCAGCTATACCTTCCTTCTCTATTTATCTGGCATTTGTGGCCATGAATGTTCTCTAAACCAAAAGGTTATGTCAAGCTCAATGCCCTATCAAGGTCATTAGTGCAGATATCTCTACACCCAGCAGTTTGAAGGTAATAAGCTGCTTCAACCCAATAAAAGCAATGAAGGACGCTTACATATCAGTAATTTCTTCAGCAAATCAAAGAAATAGAAGGGATGATAGGACCAGGATCTGGGCAGCCAACTAGGGATGGACATTGCTATGACTGAGGGCCTATGGTGACCCAATGCAAACTCCTCCCACTCCCACCAAGGCACTTGCAGGCTGCAGAGAAGAGGGATTTTATATGCAAATCATGAGGAGCACTGAGCTCTCCTACATACTTTTTGTGCCCTGTGGAGAAAATGGCTAAAACTGGTAATAAAATGGGACTGCTCCATTATTCTGTTCTGCATGTACATTTAATTGTCAACATTGCAATCGCTTTAACTGCAAATAAGCACAATCTCATTGCCCATCAATTGCTGGATGGGAGGAAAACAGGCAGTTTGAAGATGATTTTGAGATGAGAAACATCATTATTATCTTTTTGTATGAGGTTTCATTTTCATTCTTCACTTCCCCTGTTCTCTCCTCAGTGATTATACTTCCCCACAAATTTGACATCAAAATACAGTCAATACAAAATATCCAGCATTCCTGAGACTTTCTTCTACTAATTCTAGGTAATTGTAGTCATATTTTTTCATTCTGCCCTCAAGACATTTTTATATATCTTAATCCATTCATCCTGATAGCTGTGCCTTGAGATTAAGGAACTGGCAGGAGCACTATGTGTGAATGAGGAAACTGAGGCACAGAGAACAAACTGATTTGTCCAGAAACTGATGAGCAGCAAGAGAAGTGAATCCTACCAATCTGCGGTATGTTTCATCATCTCTATTCATGTGGCTAGAAAAACCTTTGCAACATTAATCAGTAAGAATAAGTACTCCACCATAGTTCCCCTTCCCTTTATTCAAGCAAGCAGCAGAACTCTCTGATCATTGCACCAGGGAAGGTGTGTAGTCCAAAAAATAAACTCAATCTTGTACATGTACGTTTAGATTCCCAGTGATGAGCACCTAGCTTTTATGACATTATAATACAATGCTACTTCAATTTTAAAAAAAGAAAAGATTTGCCTTAGAAAATCCCAAAAGTTTCTAGATGAAGGAAGAAGTAAAACAGAGATGGAGTGTCAAAGAGATTTAACAATATATAAAAGGATGGAGAAACAAAGAAGGAGAAAATTCCCCCAGATTAAGAAAGGATCCCCTGACATATAGGAAAAATGAAAAGAGAGTGCTAAGCCTCAAAGAGCAGGAATCCATATCCCACTTCCTGGCACTGCAGCCAGGGAGGAGAAAAGACCCTAGCAGGAAAAGCCGTGGGTGTGTGACACCCTCTGGACAGACTCAGCAAAAATTTCCAGAGTCCCACATGTTCAGAAAGAACAGTGTCCCGACATCAGAAAGGACCATGAGGACAAAGACATAAGATGATCAATAACCAGAGTTCCCCACATTTTCCCCATGCCCAGCTTGGCACTGAGTGATACCTAAAATGTTCACCCCAATCCACAAGGCGAGCCTAGGGCTGGCAGTGGTGTAAAGAGAGGCTCCTTAGAAATGACTGAGTTGTAATGAGCTATCAGAGGAAAGATGACTTATGGAATCTAATGTAAGGAATACTTTACACACTTGAGTTTGGGGCTGAGCTTCAAATTTGTTAGATATTTTGGGGGGCCAGAAATGTTCTTAATGATCACCAGAGTGAATCTTCAGTGGAAATGAAATGACGATTTCACTAGACTCTTCCATCGTAAAACACTAGTGCCCCCTCCAGGCCTTCTCTCTGCTGCCTCCTGAATCCAGGGCTGCATCTTTCCTTGTATTGCTCAGAACACAGCTTCTAACACCATGGAAACCCCACCCTGTGGTACCAACTAGATGATGTAATCTCCATCACCAGTCATCTCCCTGCACAAGCCCTGGGAGATAACTCCCTGAACATAGCTCCCATCAGAAATCACAGAGCACTCTGCAGGAAGTCTCAGATGACAGCTTGGCAGGGGTCAATGCTGGGATCTACATAGAAGGACAGGTAGCAGGGTGAGATTTGTGCTTATGTTTACCAAAACTGACCTGGGTTTGAATACCATCCATCCCAGTAAAAGAAGAGCCTCTTCTAAATCTGGCTATAGCTGTCAGAGTGCTGTAGACCTGTGATTCATGCAGGACAAAAGGTTTAGCACCAAGGCATCATATTGACCCATATAAAAGATGTTCACACCATGGGAAGCCAGAGAACAGGGCAAATCCCAGCTGCCTCATTCACATCTGCCATAGTGAGGCCTGCATGCTAGAAGGGCTGTACTAATAACAGAAGTACATCATCATCATCATCTTTGCTGCTACTTTTACAGCTGATACTAACAGTTCTCGTGGAACATGTATTTTTTAAGTACCCTTCAGCTGCACACAAATTGCTTGTAATATGCATTATTTTTTATCCCTTGTTTCAAATGAAAAAATTAACACAGAGAAAGTTTAAATGAGTTACCCAATGAGATAGTCAGTTACAGACACTGAGAACCAACCTTCATGACAAGAGAAGTCTGGCCCTCTCTGCTGTGCATAGAGGAGGGTCAGGAGGAGAATTGTAGGCCACAACCTGAAAGTATGTTACATGTGCCATAAAGCCACACAAGGGGGATAGAATCATGGGAAAAGCAAGTTTTTCCCCATATCATGTACTAGTCAGGGTTCTTGGTTGCAAGTAAGCAACTTATCTCTGGTAAACATAAGCAGCAATTTTCTTTTTCAGAATATGTAATAACTCTCAGAATCCAAAAAAAGTCAGTAAATAAGATGTACATGGACACCAAGGGCAGTAAGGCCTTGTGGAAACCTTGTTGTGAGAATAATCCACTTGGGACCCTCGTCTCTCACCACAGCTCTGCAGGATGCTGCCATCAACACTCTCTCCCACACCATCCACCTTTGAATTCAGTCAGTTACCAGAAATAGTGTCTCTCTAACCCTCATCTCTTGTTTCTCCTTCAGGTTGCAAAAATTCGGCCATGAGCAGTTAAATGCACATGCTTAGATCTATAGCAGTCAGTTATCATCACAATAAGACAGCATAAATAACTACCCTTGAAACTCAGGAACTTATAAGGAGCTGTCAGGTTTTCAGTTCATGGCAGGTCAGCTGAGGTACTGGACTTCACACTGTAGACCAAGATCAGGTCTGTTCATATGAGTCTCTCATCCTTAGACCAGAGGCTGTAAAGAAAACTTTGTCCTGTATAACAGAGTCAACTCATTAGCATAGGCTAGGATGTACGGTGCCTCCAGTTGTGGGAGCAACCCTACACCAGTAGAGTAAGAAAACTAGCACGCCCCACTTTAGAAAAGTGACTGCAAAGTCACATGATAAAAGGCATGGATAAAATGATTTTTAAAGAGGAGAAAATGGAAGTCAGTGAATTCACTCAATCACATGAGCCAAAAAGATGAAATATATTTTCATGTCTTCGAAAGTAGAAAGGTATCCAACTTTCAGTTAGTCAAGATCAAGAAAATCTACTATTCACTGAACATGGAGCCTGGAGACATGAGGATCAGACAAAGAAATTCAGGAATAAGGAAAGCCCCCATTACACACAGTGAGTACAATTCCAACACCAGGTCCAACTAGGGATCAGAATTCCATTGCAAGTTTTTGAAAATATATACTTTGCTGGTATGTTTCAGCTTATGATAGTCATCCATTGTGTTATTTCCCTGGATGATTTCTCTTTTTTCAATTTTTATTAGAAATGACAGATCTTTTATTAAGAAGCACAAAATATCACACTAAGGGAAAAATACAAGCACAGTAATCAGGTGCTAAAGAATCTGAAAGTCCTATCTTCAATAGAGAAGAACTAACTACATCTTTAGAGGGCTCTCCGTGTGAATGGTTTATTAAATCTGACACCAGACCTACAATTACCACCAATTATTTGGTCACAGTGTCAGTTCCATTTAAACTGAGAAAGTTAGTGATGACAACAGCTTATTTTTAATAACTGATTTCAAAGATAACCATTGTGTGTCCAATTGCCACTTCCTAACCTCCCGATCTCCAGATAAAAACCTTGTACCTGTGGGGTGACTGGACTGAGCCCCAGCCCAGAAGGGCTCTGGCCAGGGGCTTTATGGGCTGACAACAAGATACTGTCATGCAACCACTCATTCAGCACAGTGTGCCACCAGGTAAATCCCTTCCCAACATGCCACAGTCAGCTATGACAGTGAACCTGGAGCCCAACCACATCACTGAGAAGTCCTTCTCCCTCCGAGCAGGAAGAGAATTTCTTCATTTCTTAGATCATGGTTGACCATAGAGGGAATGCATTCTTTCAGGGTCTATAAATCAACTATCTCTTCATTCATTGAATAAAGAGTAGAATGGTACTGTTAGATGATTTGCTTTAAATTTCTGGTCCTTGGGATGAATGGAGGTCTCAAGTCTCAGAAGACTGGAAGGACAGCACCTTATGCCCACAGATTAGCTACACACCGTAGGGGGAGTAACCCAAATAAGAAACTGACATCACTTCTTTAAATCAGCATTTATTTCTATTTAAAGCACAATCTTTCCAAATTATAAATTAACATAATTTAAGGATTAAATATTTTGTATTTTAGTATCCTTCTACTTCTAGCTACTTGCATTTCATATGATGTTGAAACCTCTCCCCTCTCCAGTGTTTTTGGTTGATTTGGCTACTTTTTCTCTCTTGCTTCTTTAACTTACTTTTATGACTCAATGACCCAGAAAGCATAAATGTAATGTATTTTAAGCATTCAATCAACCATAGTGTCTAGCTAGAGAGAATGCCTAGATTCCACTTGGCATAAAGAGTGACTATCTGTAAATAGGCTAGAGGAAGGTCATCCTTTTCAAATTTCTGCTTTGATGGAGTAGAAGAGAGGGGAGAGATGGGTGAAGAAGGAGGACAGCAGGGAGAATTCTGAGTGTTCTTATTTAAACAGACAAGCAAAGAAAGACTGAGGTGCTCTTTCAACCTTTTGGTAAAGGCTTCTCACTGGAAGGTACACTTGTCATCCCCTGTCTCAAGTCACAAGCTCCTCTTCAGCATGAAAACAGCTGCTTCAGGACAGAGAGACTGAAATAGAAAGTGAACCATAATGATGAGATGTGACAACTAGCTTGAGAAAAGACATGTTTTATGTGTTTTCCAACTGGATATTTCTAAAATTCATGGCAGTTTCAGACAAGATTTCCAAAGAAATCCTTTCTCTTACTCATTTCAAGCCTTTAAATCTATAATACTCATATCACTGCTACAGAGATACACCGAAGTCAGAGTTTCTCCCCACAGCTTTCACAAGTTACATTTCACTCTGCAGCAGACTCATGTTCTCAGCAAACTCAGGTGCCCCCTTCAAATGACTCTCCCACATATTCCCTAGTACAACCAGCCCAAGCTGCAGATAAATTACTTGCTTTGTCATGATCTTAGTTTTCTATGTCATAAGGACATTCAATGAGATAAAATTTAATGCCCCTTTAATGTTAGAACTATATAAAAGAACAGAGTATTTTAGAAAAAAATGAAACTTCTGCTTTTAATCATAGTACATCAACAAGAAATCCACTCAAATATAAAGTCACAGGGGGGTTAAATAAGAGAATGGGAAAATTAAACATGCAAACCCTAAGCATAAAAAAAGTTGAAGAGATCACAGCAAGAAGGTGACTGCAAACTAAGAGGCATCAGAAGAACTTTGGCCTTAGACTCCCAGTTCTCTGTACTGTGGGAAAATGAATTTATGTTAAGATCAAAAATTTAAGAAGGTTACAGCAGAATATTATACTAAGTATAGAATCCCTTATTAGTGTATAAGCTGCATGCTCAGAAAACATGCCCACAAAACTAGCATACCCATGAAGATGCATGCCCATGTTGAAAATTAGACATCAAAAATATCATTCTTCACAAGGAAGTTCATGACATTAAGTTTAGGTGGTTATTTCTATTACTTTGTAGCATGTATGGTGGTATTTCTCCTTGTGTATTCAAAAACACTTGAAAAGATGAACTCATGCCTTTTTTGATGACTTTATAGAAGCATAGTTAAACCAAACTGCACATCTTTTAATTGTAACACTTGGAAATATTTGATATTTGTATCTACCAAAGAAATCATCACCATACCAAAGATAACAGTATTTATCACAAAGAAAAGAGTGGGTATGTTAATATCAGACAAGTCAGTTTCAGAATTAATAACTGTTCAAAAAATTAATAGGAACATTTCATAACAATAATGTGACTGATTTCTAAAAGACACACAGGTTTTGGGCATAAGTGACTGAAAGACAATTGATTTTGGTTTAGCCATTAAGATTTGAATACAGATCAAAGACTGAGTTTTAAAGGCCCAGGAACTCCAGCATGAGAGGCTACTCACAGCACAACGGCCTGGAAGGGCCCAGTCATGCAGGACTAATTCGTGTTGCTAAGGTAACACACCTGAGGGGTAGGGGGGATCCAGTGTGGCATTCTGAATCTCAGTGGTCTTCAGCTAGGGCTCAGACTGAGTTTATCAAAGACCAAGTTTTAATGACCTGGGAACTCCAAGTGAGAGGCTGCTCACAGCACAGCAGCCCAGAAGGGCCAGCTTCACTACGTGGCACCGGCGCAGACTAGGGAACCAAGGACACTGACTACCCAAGTCTGTCAAGACACCCCAACCAAAAAGGTTTATACAACAAACCTAAATACACCACTAAATAAATCTACCAACTCAGGGGCACTGAGAAACATTTAAAACCCATCAATCTAAAAGATGAGAAACAATGAAAAAAGAAGATAGACAATACAAACAAAGCCACATATATGCACCACATCCACTGACTAAAGGAACTTGTCCCCCAAAATAGTCAATGGAAACAAAATATATCCACCACAGTAACAAAAACACAAAGGCAGAAATAACCACAACTTGGTCAGCTACACCATGCCATCTAATTCTAGAACAGCAGTGAATCAATACGTAGAGCAGGTCCAAAGGGAAAACACCGGAAGAAGGAAGAATACAAATATTCAAGCAAGCCCTAAGAGGAATAACTCACAACCAAAGGATAAATAATTGGCAGAAACCAACATGGAGGACATAAAAGAAATGCTAATGTGTCAGGCAAAAAGTTGGAATCTACTTGTTGAAAGCATTAAAAGAGGCAAGGGAAGATGGGGGAAAGGAAAGCAAGAGGTCAGAAACATTCAAAAAGCTAAGAGAAGAAGTACAAAAATATAAAAAAGAATGCACCAAAATGAGTAATATCATTGACGAACAGAAGAATGGGATTGAAATCTTATATAAGAAGCTGAATGAGATACAGTTCCTAAGAGGAGCAATAGAAGAGGCAGGAAAGCAAGAAAAGAGCCATGAAAGCAGATTAGAAGAAATTAAAGAACAAATTAGCACACTAGAACACAGAAGTAGAGAAAAAGAAGAAAGAAAAAGTGAGAGAAAAGCAAAGTAAGAAAACAAAAGAAAAAATCTGAGACAGATACCCTAAAGAAAACAAATATAAGAGTAATTGGAATCCCAGAAGGAGAAGAGAAAGACATAGGATCTAAAAGGCTTTTCAATGAAATAATGGAGTAGAATTTCCCAAATCTGAAGAAAGAATTGAAAATAGACATACAAGAAGCATAAAGGACCACCAACTACTTTAATGAAAGAAAGAGCACAGCAAGACATAACATAATAAAACTTTGAAAAGCCAAAGATAAAGAAAAAATTATGAGAATAACAAGAGAGAGGAAATAGATAACCTACAAAGGAAAACCCATTAGAATGACTTCAGATTTCTCAGAAAAGACACTCCAACAAGGAGAGAATGGGGCCATATCTTCAAAACACTCCAAGATGAACAGTGCCAGCCAAGAATACTCTACCCAGCAAAACTGTCATTTCTTTTGAAGGAAAATTAGAACCTTCTCAGACAAGCAAAGCCTCCTGAAATTTACTACTACCAAACCCCCACTCCAAGAACTCCTGCAAGAAGCCCTAAGACCGAAACCACAGAAGAATAAAAAATGAATAATTAAAAGAAAAGAAAAGAAGAAGAAACTAAAACAAAACCCCAAGTAACCACCAGGAACCCAATGTTAGAACCTCAAGCATCAATAATTACTCTAAATATCATTGGGCTAAACTCATCAGTCAAAAGACACAGAGTTGCATATTGTGTCAAAAGACAGAACCCAACATTCTGCTACCTCCTAGAAACACATCTGATCCTAAAAGATAAGCATAGACTAAAGGTAAAAGGATGGAAAAAATTCTACAAGCAAATGGGCGCCCCCAAAAAAAGGCAGGGGTAGCCATTCTTATAGCAGACAAAGCAGATTTCAAAATAAAAAAATGTGACAAAGGATAAAGAAGGTCACTACCTAATGGTTCAAGGGTCAACCCATCAAAAAGACATAACAATTATCAACATACACTCACCAAATGAGGCTGCACCAAAATTTGTAAGACAGCTACTAAGAGAACTGAAAACAAATATTGATGAAAATACATATGTAGTAGGAGACTTTAACACCCCACTCTCAACAAAAGACATATCAAAAAAACAAAAGCTACACAAAAGCCTTAAAAGAAGACCTACACGAAATGAACCTAATAGATATCTACAGGACACTACACACACAAGGAAAAGAATACACCATCTTCTCAAGTGCACATGGATCATTCTCTAAAATTGACCACATACTAGGCCACAAGGCAAACTTGAATAAATACAAAAAGATTAAAATAATACCAACTTTCTTCTCAGTTCATAAAAGTATAAAACTAGAAATCAACAATGAAAAGGAAGCAAGAAGAGCAACCAACACCTGGAGACTGCACAGCATGCTACTAAATGAAGAATGGGTAATTGAAGAAAGTAAAGAAGAAATTAAAACCTACTTTGAGACAAATAACAAAGAAGACCCAGCTTTCCAAAATGTCTGGGACACAGCAAAAGCATATCTAAGAGGAAGGTTCATAGGAATCAGGCCCATATCAAAGAGCAAGAAAATAACCAAAGAAATAACCTTATCTCCCAAATCAAAAAATCAGAAAAAGAGCAACAAAAAACCCAAAACCCAACAGAAGACAAGAAATAACAAAAATAAAAGAAGAAATAAATAACCTAAAAACCAAAAATTCTATCCAGAAGATCAACAAAAACAAAAGCTGGTTCTTTGAAAAAATAAACAAAATTGATAAGCCACATCAAAGCTCACAAAGGAAAGAAGGGAGAAAATTCAAATAAACAGTATCACAAATGAGAAAGAAAAAATTAAAACAGACACAAAAGAAATACAAAATATAATAAGAGATTACTATGAACAACTATATGGAAATAAATACAACAACCTGAATGAGATGGACAGATTCTTAGAAAGATACAGCTATCCAAAATTGAACAAAGAAGATATAGAGAACTTAAATAAACCAATTATAAGCAGCAAAATTGAAGCAGTCATCAAATTTCTACCTAGAAATAAGAGCCCGGGACCAGATGGTTTTAAAAATGAATTCGACCAGACATTCAAAGATGAAATAACACCTGCACTACTACTAAAGCTTTTCCAAAAATCGAGAAAGAAGGAAAACTGCCAAACACATTCTATGAAGCAAACATCACACATATACCAAAACCAATTAAGGACAGCACCAAGAAAGAAAACTATAGACCAATTTCCCTAATGAACATGGATGCAAAAATTTTAAACAAATTCTGGCAAATTAAATCCAATAATACATGAAAAGCATCATGACCAAGTGGGATTTATCACAGGGGTACAAGGATGGTTCAACATCCAGAAATCATTAACATAGTACACCACATCAACAAAGAGAAAAATAAAAACCACACAATCATATCAATAGATGCAGAGAAAGCATTCGACAAAGTCCACCATCCATTCATGATAAAAGCCCTTGAAAAATTGGAGATTTAGGAACATAATATAAGCCATCTATGACAAACCTACATCAAACATCATCCTAAATGGGGAACAAATAAAATCATTCCAATTGAGACCTGGCACAATGCAAGGATGCCTACTTTCCCCACTACTTTTTAACATTATACTGAAAGTTCTAGCTAGGACAATAAGGCAAGAGAAAGACATAAAAAGGATACAAATAGGAAAAGAGGAACTGAAGCTATCATTATATGCAGATGACATGATTCTCTATATAGAACCCAAAAAATCCATAGAAAACTACTTGAAATAATAAAACAGTTCAGTAAGGTAGCTGCATACAAAATCAACACACAGAAATCAGTAGCTTTCCTATACGCAAAAAGCCAAATAGAAGAAGAAATCAGAAAAACAATCCCCTTTATCATGGCACCAAAAAAACTAACTTGGGAATAAACCTAACAAAACACATAAAAGACCTATACAAAGAAAACTTTAAAATGTTGCTAATGAAATAGAAGAAGACATAAGGAAATGGAAAGACATTCCCCACTCATAGATTGGAAGAATTAATATCAAAATGGCCATCCTACCAAAAGTAATCTACAGATTCAATGAAATCCCGCTAAAAATCTCAATGACATTCTTTAAAGAGATAGAATAAAAATTGCAGAAATTCATATGGAATAGCAAAAGACCTTAAATATAAAAAAAAAACCTCTTGACCAGAAAAAAAGGAGAATGGAGGTATTACAATTCCAGACTTCAAACTATACTACAAAGCCATAGTAGTTAAAACAACTTGCTATTGATACAAAAACAGACAATCAGACCAATGGAACAGAATTGAGTAACCTGAAATAAAGTCATATATATATAAAATCAACTAATCTTGGACAAAGGAGTGAAAAACTTACACTGGACACTGGAACAAGGACAGCCTCTTCAATAAATGTTGCTGGGAAAATTGGTCCAAAACATGCAAAAAAAAATGAACCAAGACAGTTCCCTCACACCATGTACTAAAATCAAACCAAAATGGATAAAAGACTTGGATGTAAGACCAGAAACCATAATATTCATTCAGGAAAATGTGGGCAAAACCCTCTATGAGTTACAATCCAGAAATTCATTTATGGATACATCTATAACAAGTAAAAGAAAAATGAAGGAAAACATAAACAGCTGGGACTACATCAAACTACAAAGTCTGTACAGCGAAAGAGACAACAGAAAAAACAAAAAGAAATCCAACCAAGTGGGAAAAAGTTTTTGCCCTCCATACAAATGATAAGGGTCTGATAACAAAGATACACAAAGAACTCACACAACTTAACAAAAACAAAGTGAAAAAACATTTAAAAAATGGGGAGAAGAATTAAAAAGACAATTCTCCAGCAAGGAAATACAAATGGCCAACAGGCACATGAAAAATTGCTCAACGTCACTAGCAACCAGGGAAATGCAACTCAAAACCACAAAGAGATACCACTTCACACCAGTAAGAATGGCCCATATCCAAAAAACGTGCAACCACAAGTGCTGGTGAGGATGAGGAGAGTAGGGAATACTCTTACACTGCTGGAGGGAATGTAAACTGGTCCAACCTCTATGGAAAGCTGTGCAGAGGACCCTCAAATGGAACTACCATTTGACCCAGCAATTGCTCTCTTGGGAATCTACCCAAAGAAGATCTCAAAGCTTGTACAAAGGCACATCTGTGCTCAGATGTCTATTACAGCACTATTTATAATTGCAAGGACATGGAAGCAACCAAAATGTTCTAAAACAGATGACTGGATGAAAAAGATGTGGTATCTATACACAATGGAATATTACTCATCAATTAAAAATGACAAATTGGATGATTTTAGGATAACATGGATGTACTTAGAAGAAATCATATTAGCAGAAACAAGTCAGAAAGAAAAAGACAGAAATCAAATGGTTTTACTATTATATAGGACATGGGAAAGATAAAAAGCCATGAAGAAAAGTCAAAACAAGCTAACAACCAAATTAAAGTATACAACTTGGGGCAAGGGGCCGGGACAGTGTGGGAAATGTCAGAGAGGGTGGGGGGTGAACCCCAGAGATCACAAAGATGTGAAATTTATATATAAATAAATTATTTAATTAAAAAAATTTAAAAATACTTGAATCCATGTGCTAGCAGAAATAAGCAGAAAGGAAACAAGAAATACTAGATGAACCCACCTATATGCATGATATAGAGAAAGCAAACAAACAAAAGGACAAGGAAAACTTAAAACCAAAAAACTGTCAGTGTAACTGAAGCATAGATCAAGGTAGTGCTTGAGCGGGGGCTGGGGGATAAAACCAGGGGAGGGATAGGCACAGGGGACGGTGGTAGGAGAATCTCATGGTATACAATGATGTAAAAATATATACACTTACATGTGCAATCAAAATTTTTAAACAAAATATTTGAGTCCACACTCCCATTTCTTCTCCATGACCAGCCCTGAGACAGTGTGACATTCACGCCATCCCTACTGTCACCCTCTTTCCTTAATCTTCTCATGTCTCTTCAGTCATCTTCCCCCTATGTCCCAAGATTTTGGGATGAACCCTTCTGAGCAAGAGCAACAGGATAACTGGAGAGAGCTGCAGATTTGGAAGCAGCATTCTCATTAACTAACTTCTAGAAGCCAGGTCTGCCAGATGAAATCAAGTGGAAGAGCTTGCCATCAAATGCACAAAAAAATACATATTTCCTTAAAGTGTGGTGGCACCTCTTGAAAGAAGCCTATGATTCTTGGAAGTCTGACAACTGATTTGACTGTGTAATAATTCACACATCCTCACTAAAGATGTACCATATGTAAAAGATATTCTCTTTCCAGCAGTTCTGTATAGTCTGAATGAAATTTTTCTTGGTTTTCCGCACTTTGGTGAAGCAGAATCTTGATGCTATTTTCAGTTCTGGCTGATATTTGTTTATATTTCAATCCTTTCTGTCCTCAAAAGTTTCATAGAACTCTTGGAGAAAATTACCTTATCTGTAGATAATATTAGTAATCCCTTGATGTCACCAGTAGAAAATTACTTGTTTTGCAAGATGCCAAGAAAGGCAGAGTTTGAAGTTAAGCTTAATTTTATGAAACAAGATAGGTAGGTGACTTTAAGATTATTGATGTTGCATCCAGCTCAATTAGGTCAAATTCCCTAGAACCAATGATCATGTCTTATTTACATTACATCCTTGTCTCCTAGAAGTGTCACACAGCATTCACTAAATATTTGTAGAGTAAAAGATTTGCAAATATAATTAAAGGCTGCTTTTCCTTCTGTTTTTAGCAAGAATATTATAACTGTTTCTCTAAAAAAGTTTTTTAAGAATTCATTTATTTATTATTTTGCTTTACAACGTTGTCTACCCCAGGTTTCTCCCACCACCTTGATACCACCTTGTCACCTGTATTATCTATCATCTATCAACTATCATCTTAATCTTTTGTACCCATCCCTGATTTTCCCCCTTGACCCCTCTATTGCTCTATACTCAATCTACTGACAGTTTTAAATTTTTCTTGTCCATTTATTTCTTTGTTTTCCCTATATCCCTCATATATGTCAGACCATCCAGTATTTCCCTTTTTCTTTCTGGTTTATTTATACTAGCATGATTCCTTTTAGCTCCATCCATGTTGCCAAGAATGATAAGTTTGCAAACAAATACAACAACCTGAATGAAATGGATAAATTTTTAGAAATATACAGCCACCCAAAGTTGAGCAAATAAGAAATAGAGGATTTAAACAAGCCAATCACAAGCAGCAAAGTTGAAGCAGACATCAAACTCTCCCTCAAAACAAGAACCCAGGACCAGATGGTTTCACAAATGAATTCTACCAAATATTCAAAGATGAAATAATATTAATTTATTATAAAAAGTCTTTCCAAAAATAGAGATAATGAAGGTATTTTACTCCCAAACTTCAAATTATATTAGCAAGCCATAATAATTAAAACAGCATGATACTGAAATAAAAACAGACACACAGACCAATGGAACAAAATTGAATCCCCAGAAATAAAACCACACATGTATGGTCAACTAATTTTTTACAAAGGAGCAAAAATCTTACAGTGGAACAAGGATAGCCTCTTCAATAAATGGTGCTGGGAAACCTGGACTACTACATGTAAAAACATGTAGTAGTTCATGTAAAAACATGAATCCACTTCCTCATACCATGTACAAAAATCAACTCAAAATGGATAAAAGACTTGGATGTTAAGACCTGAATCCATAAACTACATAAAAGAAAATATGGGCAAAACACTCCAAGACTTACATCAGCAACCTCTTTTAGGACATGTCTATAGATGCCAAAAATAATGAAGGAACACATAAACAGCTGGGACTACATCAAACTAAAAAG
>PVHY01022613.1:0-22149 GCA_004024945.1 Uropsilus gracilis
GCTGGAGGCGGCGCCTATGACCTTCAGCAACTATGTACCTGAGGGTCGTGGAGATGGGCGGGTCTCCGGAGGAACGTGGAGGTGGGGCTTGGCTCCCAGGGGCGGCGGGGGTGGCGGGCGGCGAGGGGGGTGGCTCCCAGGGACGGCGGAGGTGGCGTGTGGCGAGCGGGTCCCTCCCGGGGGCTGGAGGCGGTGCCTATCAACTCTGGATTTTTATTTAAAAACTTCCAATGTTTTAATGCTGACAACTAAACAAAGTTTTTTTTGAAATTATGAATGGAATAGAGAGAAGATATTTTCTGCTGGCTGTGGTCTGGGAGTAGTGAGCAATGCAAATATGGATGCAAGAGACAACTTTGTAGTAAATACTTTAGACCTTAAGGCTCTCACCATCACAGCATCTTCTAGCTCCCAAGAAAAACAAAATAATCAAAACAGAAGACTCATTCTTGACAGTCTCTTGTCCTGCAGTTATGTTCAGGGCAGAGGATCATTAATTTTTGGGAGGTGCTTTGTCCAGCAGAGGGCGCAAAAGAACACAGGCTGCAGAGTCCAGAGTATCCACTGAGCCTGTACATGCACTTTTGAAGGAGCCAGAGCTTTAAGACTGATTTTACAAAGGTCACAGCACTACTTACCGCTACGAGCAGGTTCCCCCATCTTCTAGGAACTTCCTGCTACTTAGATTGTTGTCCACTCTCTTCCACTCATATCCCTCCAACACTTTTCCTAACACAGAGATGTTTTTATAAATAACGTTTCCAAAATAGAGGGGTGCAAACTCATACCAGAGAATTAACCTACTACATGAACAAGCCTTAGTCAGCCATTTTGTTACTGATTCATGCCCTCCCCCAAAAAAGAAGAGAGGAAGAGAAAGATGGGGGGGGGATTTTATCTATTTTTGCACAATATGTAAAAGTGAGTAGCATTATTGATCCAGTTCTGGGGAAAAGGAACAGGCACACAGATTGGGGGAGTTCTCTCTATATGCCCCATAACATCTAAGGTCTATTTAAATGAGGGTCAAGCTGAGAGAGCTCCTGTATTTTTCCTGAGGACCTACTATGTACTATGTACCATCTTAGGCTCTTTGCTCAATCAGGGTTTCCCTTTTTGGAATTTTATTATCATTATTTGGCCTGTTGCCTAGCTATTTCCAGTTCGCTCTTTCACTTAGGTCTTCTAATTCTATGATATTCAAATAAAATCACTCAAGCGTACATCCCAGGTTGCCATGTCAAGCCTAGCACCCCCCAAACATTTTAGCTGACACCCAAGCTGGATGTTCTTACATCCCTGCCTCCCCACCTGCCATTTCCCCTCCTCCCCCCTCCCCCATTCTCCTGATGAACACTTGTTCCTTCTCTTCCAGTCTGTGGTGTTCGCTCACTTCTCTTGCTGACAGGCTGACAGCTTCTGCTGACCAACTGCTGCCTGGGCCCCAAAGGCCACACACAAATCCAGGGAGACCTGCTGGAAATAACTGAAAGGGAGATGAAGAGAAGAATAGTTTAGCCCAAAATGCTTTCCTGCTGGAGTTTAAACCCTGTAAAAGTCTAGAAAATAGAGCCAAAGGCAACAGGAACTCTGTTCTGCTTCCTGCATTGGTTGGGCCATTCCTCTCTCCCTGTCCTTATTCCTTGGCTGTGACAGGATGGCTGCCTCTCTTGTTGTCTCCTGTCTTGTCTGTGAACTCCATGGAGTGCTTGCAATCTGCACCCTCAGATCCTCAAGCAGTTTTTCAATGGTCTGATTCAAATGTGTTCCTAACTTCTGTTTCCTCATCCCTTCCCCTTGGGAGGCAATGAAGTCAGCTACCCTCAGAGTGGCTTTGGTTGAAGTAATAATGTGGGAAGCATGAGCACTCACTGTAATGCCCTCCCCCCACCCCAAGCCTCTATACTCAGTGCTAGGTGGTTTCTGACTAAAAGGCAGGGAAAAGCATCAAGCTAGATCAGGTGAAGATATTATAACACAGAGTTCAGGATTCTTCACATATTGCCCATGTGATCTTGGGAGAATTATTTCATTTAATTTAAATTAAATGAGGCTTAAAGGACTAAGTCAAAGTCTATGCTCTGAAAATTGAAAATACTAATAACATCTGCTCCCCAGGGTCTTAAGTTTTAAATGAAGTGGTACATGTAAAGTTCTTAGAGCATGGACATATTCCCTTAGGATTTCACTACTACTACTGTTGTTGTTGTTGTTGTTGCTGTTGCCTTCCCAGTTCAGGAATTCCAACCCTCTCCAGTCCCCCCGATCTCTTTCTGGGGGAGGTATTGGGTCTGGACCCTGCTGCCTAGTCAACATCCCCTCTCTGTGTGATGTCAGGGACTGTTATGATTCCGGGCGTTTCTCAACTGACCGAGAAGGACCTCCGGTACCGGCTGCAGGTGTCCAGAGCCAAGTCCATTATCACCAGTGACTCCCTGGCCCCGAGGGTGGATGCTGTTAGCGCTGAGTGTCCCTCCCTCCAGACCAAACTGCTGGTGTCAGACAACAGTCGGCCGGGCTGGGTGAACTTCAGGGAACTCCTCCGGTAAGTTGGGAGTCTCCAGAGGACAGAATAAAAACAAAACGTAGACATTGCCCCTTTAAGCAACAAGTGGTGGGATGCATAGCTGATGGCTACCAAGAGAGTACTTCGGAAGGGAAGGCTCGCTGTGGAGACAAATGGATCTGAGACCTAATCCTGGCGACTACCTTTGAGCCTTCAAAATTACTCAAGCAGCCCTGGGTGAACTGATTCTGAAAAAACGATGGTGCCACCAGATGTGAGAGGCAGTAGGTTTGAAGATTCTCCAGATCATAGAACTTTAGGAATTATCCAAATTTCAAAACCCCAAATTTGGGGAACACTTAAGAAAACAACCTTGAATGATCAGGAATTGGGGCAGGGGGGACATACCTAAATGTGAAAGTTGGCGTGGATATGTGGGGTCCCACCAGAAATCTTCATGCTCTTGCAAAAGAACATGACGTCTTTTGAGTGCGTCATTTAGCCACTATCAAGCTCAGTTTCCGTAACTGGAAAAGGTTGTAATAATAGTACCTATCCTCCCAGGTGGTTGTGGGGACCGGAGAGGAACATACCAGCTGGCACTCCCAGAGGGCTGTTCTCACATAGGGGGTCTATTAAAATGGCGGCTGATGTTTGTGTAATGCATGCCTTTGTTGCTATGACAATTTCCACCGTTGGCAGTGAAACCACATGTCTTCCTATTTTATAGTGAGGCATCCCCAGAGCACAACTGTGTCAGGACCAAGAGTCAAGACCCCCTGGCTATCTACTTCACGAGTGGCACTACCGGGGCCCCCAAGATGGTGGAGCACTCCCAAGTCAGCTACGGTCTAGGATTTGTGGCCAGTGGAAGGTATACCAGGGGAAGGTCATCTGTTGGGTTGTGGGGCAGAAACTAGGCAAATGAACTGGGGTAGTGTGAGTGAGGAGAAAGTGGCAAGGACTGAGGTCAGAGGGTAGACAAGGGGGTGAAAATTAGGATCTGGAGGCTTTGGGATTTCCTCAGTGAGGTGAGAAGCCATCAGAGAGTTTTTTTTTTAATTACGTCAAAAATATATGTAGCATAAAATTCACCAGTGTAACCATTTTTAAATGTATAGCTCAAGTCTTGACAACATTCCATTGTGCAAACATTTTTACCACCCATCTCCACAACATTTTTGTATTGCAAACCTGCAACTTTGTACCCATTTCACCCTCTGAATCCCATGATACAGTAATGCCCCATTCATGCTTCCCCTTAAGCCTTGATAGCAATCATTTGACTTTCTACTGTATGAATTTGACTACTCGGAGAACTTCATATAAGTAGTCATATTTTTCCTCTTGTATCTGACTTATTTTACTTTGCATAATGTCTTCAAAGTTTGTCCATGTTCCAGTATGTGTCAGAAATTCCTTCCTTTTTAGGACTACATAATATTCTACTGTGGTGTATACGCCAGTTTTGTTCATGAATGTTGACAGATACCTGGGTTGCTTCCATCTTTTGACTCAAGTGAATAATGCTGTTATATTCATGGATTACACACATCTGTTCAAGACCCTTTTAAAAAATTCTTTTGGGTATATAGTCATGTGTTATTTAATGTCAGAGACATGTTCTGAGAAATGTATCATTAGGTAATTTTGTTACTGTGTGAATATGTCAAGTGCACTTGTGCAAACATGGTTGGCAAAGCCCACTACACTTCTAGATTATGTGTCAGAACCAGCATCCTGTATGTGGGCTGTTGTTGACAGATATGCTTAACATAATGCTTGACTGTATGCCTGGAAGTAGGATAAGTGTCATATGGTGATCCTTTTTAATGTTTTGAGGATCTGTTGTATTTGAGAATCTTGGAGCATTCTCAGCAGAGAAGCGGCATGATTTGACTCTTTCTTTGAATGAATCACTCAGGATGTTCACTTGAGAATGAGCTATAAGAGACAAGGGATGAAGCAGAGGACCCTGTGAGAGACCAGCATATTTAGAGCCAAGGTGAACGCTTGCTCAGCGGAGTAGCAATGGGCAGATTGCAAAGAGGCAGACTTGCTGTAAAGTGAGATAGAAAGAGTCAAGGATGACACCAAGTTTTGTGGCCTGAACAACCCGAAATATTAACTGATAAGGGAAAGACAGGACGGGCTGTCTGGTGGGAGGAAGACCAGCGTTCATTGGGAGGGAACTACAAGATTGAAGTGCTGATTAGACATCTCTCTGCTCTGAGTTGAAAGTAGACATGTTGAGTGAGTAAGCACTTGCATAGACTTGTCTAGAATTAATGAAAATCATACTAGAGAAGCTATATCAGCAGAAAGAGGGCATTAATGCCAGGGGCTTACATGAGACCAGCAAAGAGTAATATAAGTTGAGAGGAGGTCTCAGAACTGAGTGCCTGAGCTTTATTTCTGCAGTGAAGGAGGATGTAAGGACAATTCTGCAGAAGAGAGTAGGAAGGAGCCACTAGTGAGTAGGACAAGGAGCAGGAAAGCATGTGTCCTAGAATCCAAGCACAGAACATGACCCCTCTCCTCTCTTCCATTCTTGAAGACACTGTTTCCCACACTGGAGATACGCTTCCTTCTCTGCCTCCCCTATGTCATTGCTACACATTGCTTAGATCCAGTTCAGGTGATCCCTCCTCAATGGAAACACTTCTCAGACCTGTTTCCACACTTACTCTGAGCTTGGTGCCTTCCCCTGCGATTACACAAGGAATTGTGTTGGACTCCATGAAAGGCTGCTTTCTACATGCTTATTTACTTACACAGCTTCAAGTCCTTCTGAGCCAGGCTCATCATCCAGTTCTATAACCCTAATGCTAATTCCAGAGTAAGTGATAAATAAACATGTGATAAAGTGTTTTCATTACATTGTATGAGATTATTTTCTTTTATATGTCACTCCCACCAGACTACAAACTCCTTGAAAGCATGGAACCCGTCTTTTTAATTCTGCATCCATAGCATAGGGTTGAGGCATACAAAAGGTGCTCAGTAATTGCTATATAATGTTGACTTGTAGGGATTTTTTCAAGTGTGATGTCCCCTGTGGACAAGGTTTCAAATGTAGAAGAACCCCTGAGGATATGACTTTCTCTAATTTTTGGCAGGCGTTGGGTGGCCTTGACAGAATCAGATATCTTCTGGAACACAACTGACACTGGCTGGGTAAAGGCAGCCTGGACTCTCTTCTCTGCCTGGCCTAATGGGTCTTGCATTTTTGTCCATGAGCTGCCCCGAGTTGATGCCAAGGTTATCCTCCAGGTAAGAGACCTGACTACACACTTTGGAGTGGGTGTAAATAAGGCATTGAGCTTACAGGAGAAGAGGTATGAATGAATTTGTGATTAACAAGAGTTCTTTGGAGCAAATATTAACCAAAAAGCTTCCCAGGACCTTCCATAATCTTGTTCTCATCCACTTGGCTCCCTTCTATCATTGCTTATCTTCTAGCCAGATCCCTGGGTAGAAGACCACTTCATATCCCCAGCCCTTTGCATTTTCCACATCTACTGCAAGAGGCATTTCTCGCTCCACCACTTTTTCCCCTATGCCTCTGGCTAAACCCTAGTTATTTCTTAAAACCTTGGTGATCATAGTCTACTCCCCAGTCCATGTGCATTCTGCTTAGCATGGGTAACTCACCCAACTCTCAAATCCTGATGACTCATTTTCCAGCCTTCCAGATAGTCTCATGATTGATGACCCCGAAGAAGATCCTGGGCACTTTTCTTGTGCTCTTCACATTCAAACACCTCTCTTAAAGCACCTGCCCAGACCTTCTGCATCAAGGCAAGCTATTTCCAACAATGGCGAAAAGCACAGTCTGTGCCTCATTCACACCAGCCCTATGACCTTATGTTCTCCATTTGCTACATGTTCCATTTGGAAAAGTGAACTACTTTCCTTGAGTCTCAGCTTCCTCCTCTGCCTAGAGATGTTGTGAGAATTAAACAATCCTAGGCACATAGCAGGTTCTTAGCATTGAATAATGTTGAGTATTACTATCATTCAGTGTCCATATAGGGTGATCTCTTCTCTCTTCACTGCCCCAGCCTTAACAGTGTATGTATTAGTTATCTGTTGCTGTGCAGCAATGTATCCCAAAGCTTAGTAGCTTAAAACAGAAATATGTACTATTTCATAGTTTCTGGTGGTCAGGAATCTCTGAATTAACAGATGCCTCTGAATAGGGTCTTTCATGAAGTTTTAGCCATGATGTCAGTTAGATACATTCATGTTCATAGTAACATTGCTTGTAAAAACCCAAAGATGGAAACGATTCAAATCCCATCAATAATGAATAAGCAATAAAGGCACATACACACAAAGGAAGGAAATTTTAAGATGCCAATCATAGAGGAGTCTTTGGGGCATTGTGCGAAATGAAATAGATCAGTCACAGAAAGGCAAAAGCTGTATGACTCCAGATGCATGTGGTACCTGCAATTCATCAAGTTGGCAAATGATATAGTCAGTGACTGGAGAGAAGTAATAAGGCATTCTTGTGTAATGGACTCTGAAATCTTTGGAAAGATTTAACAAAAGTCTAGAGATGGCTGGTAGTAATGGTTGCACAACAACGTGAAAGTACTTAGTTACACTACACTATGTGCTTGAAAGTAGTCAAAATGGTAAATCTTGGCTATTATCTTTTACCACACAACACACATAAAGATGTTATCCAGGGCTACAATTATCTTAAGTCTTGGTTGGGAATTGAGAATCTGCTTCAGAAATCACTCACGTGGTTTTTAGAAAATATCCTCATTGACTACTCACAATATGAATGCTCACAATATTATGGCTGGTTTTCCTCAGGGTGAGTGATCAGGAGAGAGACCACATCTAAGACATCAGCCATATGTATGTGGTTAAGGCATGTGTAACCTAAGACATCAATAGTGACATCTGTCATGTAAGCATATGCCACTGGTCACACAGACTTTGCTTGGTGCAATGTGGGAAGGGCTCCACAAGTCTACAAATACCAGGATGTGAGAATTATTTGGATCCATCTTGGAGGCTAGATACTATACATACATAGTATGTATACACACTGGATACATGGTGTTCAACTCCTCTTCCCTAAGACAATGAAGATTTGCCTGTTCCATCTGCACAAAATCACTAATTCTTAAAAAGACTTTATATTTGTTTAGACTCTCACCAGGTTTCCTATCACCACACTCTGCTGTGTTCCCACCATCTTCCGGCTGCTTGTGCAGGAGGATCTGACCAGGTATAGCCCCTCCATTTGGTTCTGTGGGGGAGCTAAGTATGTGAATATATAGCACAGGTGCCCACATGCACAGCCACCCTCTCATTCTTTCTCTGTCTCTGCCTCTCTCTCTTTCTGACTCTGTCTCTCTCAAACAAGCACATGCATTCATATTCTTTGCCAAAGCCTCTCAAGAATGCCCCAGGAATTTCCCTACAGATGGAATGGGATAGATTTCAAGCAGTCCAAAATTTCAGCACTTGAGGCAGCCAATCTCCGCCCTCTACCTCCATAGCTCATTCCTCAGCAGTATGTCTACTACTTCTATGAGATTAAAAAAATTATTGACTAATTGTTAAGCACCTATGGAATGGTGTTTGTGACCAGGGCCACAGATTACTAAGTTGACCACAATAGATACTCCATCCCTCAACCCTAACTCTAGCCATCGAGTACCCGCCTCTCGGAACCCAGGTGAGATCCTGTGGCTGTCTCCCATTCTCTGCAAAGCCAAAGCAACTCTCCCAAAAAATAAGTGAGGAGAGAGGCTTGTCCCCCTTCAGTAACCATCTGACTCTGATCTGTCTTCCCTTCTTAACCTCTCCCAAGTGAAGGGAAGCCATAACCATCTTCCCCTCAGCCCCTAAGTCAATGTATCTGGCTCTGCCATGCCTTTGAGGGTAAGTTCTTACACAGTAGTCTCAAGGTGACTTCTTCTATAGCACAAGAATCCATATATTGTGTTAATCGCCACATCATGATTTTTCCCAAAAGCAAAGTCTGCATGATTTGACCAAGAACAATTTCGTTAAAAGATACCCAGCAGTACTAAGCAACAGCCAAACCAATTTGATCCAAAAGAAAAATGGTTGGAAAAGTAGTTGCAATCACCGACTTTACACATTTTGAATGATGATTGAATGGAAGGGTAGTCTTGTGACATATTTAAATATCTTTTGCCCATTTGCTGTCTCTAGAAGACTACTGACTAGCCTTTAAATTAACAGTTATCTTTTCAACCAGGTGGTCATCCCAATCGGTTTACTAACAACTAAATTTAGTTTCCAACTAAATTAATTTGTCCAATTCACCTGGAACTTTCTTTTCTTTTTATTTCTCCTTTAACTTCTGTCATTATTTTTTTCTATGCTTATTTTTTTTTCACTGCTATCAGTTTTTGCTATGTATATTTTGGCTCTATGTTAAAAGGTGCATACAAACACAAAATTACTGTATTAATTAGTTCATGTGGAATGGGGGCCTTTTATCATTTTGAAATCTCCCATTTTTGCTAGTAATGCTTTTACTTAAAGTATTAATTTTTCTCATGAAATGGTTATACCAGCTTTCAGTTGGTCAGTTGGTTTAAAAAATAGTAAAAAAAAGTAAAAAAAAACTTTTGCAATCTCTTTTTTATTTTTAAATTTTCTATATTCCTATATGTACCACTTTTTTATTAAATATTTTGTTTATGTATATATATATTTCATATCTTTATATTCCCTAGGGGTCACCCATCACCTCCCCTCCCTGATCATTTCCACCCATCCCCATGCCCCAATTGTGTACTTTAGTTTAGTTGTTAGCTTGTTTTAACTTTTCCTCCTGGCCTTTTGCTTGTTTTTCCTATATCCCATAAATTAGTGAGACCATTTGGTTTCTGTCTTTTTCTTTCTGACTTGTTTATGCAAATACGATTTCTTCTAGTTCCATCCATGTTATCTCAAATTCATCAAATTTGTCATTTTTAATTGATGAGTAATATTCCACTGTGTATGTATGCCACATCTTTTTCATTCACTCATCTGTTTTGGGACATATGGGTTGTTTCCATAGCCTTGCAATTATAAATAGTAGTGCACACCTGGAACTTTCTATTACACCAAAATCTACTCTGTAGGGTTTTGATTTTATCTAGACTCAGCCATTATTAATTTTGAACAAATTATCCATTGCAAAGTCAAGGACAGGAGCACTGGGGCAGGTTAGAAAGCCTGGGATTTCCTCTCTGGAAACTTCTGACTCTGAATCTGGATGCTGGAGGGTGAGGTGGACATGGCGACCCTGACTCAGGTAGTTCTCTATTTTTTGGCTGAGGAAGTTACCAGTTTCAGAGCCTGAGACACTGTTTGACCGGAGGAGAGGCCCTCAATCCCGACGTGAGGAAGAAGTGGAAGAGCGAGACTGGTTTGGAGCTTCATGAAGGTTACGGGCAGTCTGAAACTGTGAGCTCTGGGTGGCAGGGAGGGGTAAGGGTGGGGCCCACATTTCCTTCAGGTGAACCTCATCAATCACTGGGGATTGTCCATCCACAGAGCATCCTGCCTTTCTGGATGTTGCTTCTTCGGCCTTACCCATGGATAAAGAAACGGATGACAAAACTCCATTAGCCTTTCTTCCCATTTGTCTTAAAGATCAGTTTAAAGTAATCTCACCATGACTCTATGCCCACCAAACCAACACTTAAAGCCAAGGGCAGTGCTTGTCTCCACCAGGACAGCCTTTGTCTATCTCTGATCAGAAACCACTGCCCTCACTGGTGTTCTCTGTTGCCACCTAAACAAAGACTTGGCCAACAGCTGAAACTTTTGTCTGGGTGATTTGTCAGTGTGGGGTCCATGGCATGTTCAATACATGTTTGTTGATTAAGGAAAGAACAGAATAAAGCAAGATGATGAGATGTGGAAAGGAAATCGGAGGAAGGGAAGGAGAAAGAGGAAGAAAAGAAAAGAAGAAAAGGAGGGAGAAAGGAAAAGAGAGGATAGAGAAGTGTGCAAATGAGTTAGGAGAAAGTTGGAGCATGAAGGCATGGGCCAGAAAGGAAGCTGAAAGGCTGAGGTTTCTGCTTCTTGGTACTGATTTCCCTCCAGGTTGTAATCTGTGCCAATCCAAAAGGCGCAAAAATCAAGTCTGGATCCATGGGGAAAGCATCTCCACCATACGATGTGCAGGTAGGCAACCTCTTCCAAGTGTTGCTGAGAGTTGGTTCAAAATGGCATGCACACATTTAGCAATACGAGGCCTAGCTGGCAGGAGGGCTGGTCATGCAGACACCCTGACATCCTCCTGTGATGTCTCCCTTCACCAGATTGTGGATGATAAGGGTAACACCCTGGCCCCTGGAGAAGAGGGGAATGTTGCTGTCCGCATCAAACCCACCCGGCCTTTCTGTTTCTTCAATTGCTACTTGGTAAGTGGCAAGAACAGTCACTTTATGGTAATAGTTATGTGCCAAACATTGTGCCATATACTTTATAAGTGCCTATTTGTTTAGTTCTTGCAATAACTGTGTGGTTGGTTGGAACTATTATTGATAAGATGCTATTGATAAGGAAGGTAGAGAGACTGATTTATCTGATGTCATTTAGTAAGTGTGTGCAGGACACAAGATGTAAACATGGTGGCGTCTGAGACTGCAAACTTATAACCTTGGGGCAACTCCATCACTTTAAAGATGAGACAATGGAATTTAAGAGAAGGGCAGGAAAGATTTTCAAGATTCTTTTTGCTTGAGTCTTGGGCACATAGGGATTTTCTGACAGGGCTCTGCCCTGAGACCCTAGTCCAAATTTCTGAAATAATTCAGTAATTATTTTTCCTTTACCCTACCTTGGCTGGCATTTATGATGGACATTTTTTCTTCCCCAACTCATCTCTATAAAATACAACTAACATGGACCTCAACCCTAGTTGCACTTTACAATCACCTTGGAAGCTTCACACATAACCAATACTCAAGTCCCAACTCAACTAGAATCAGTTTCCTGATGGTGTGGATCAGCTCCCTGGGAGACTCAAATCTGTCACCAATGTTGAAAACCATAGCTTTATAGTAATCCCATGTGATATGTACACAAAGCCATTGATCAGTTACAATATTAGAAGGAACAGATAAAAATCTGTCCATTGTTTTTGCATGTTAAATATGATTTTTAGTGACTTTTCTGTGAGAGTCCAACTGGTTCAAACCTGTTCCAACCAGCTTGAACCAGTTTAAATCAGCTCCAACCAGTTCTATCCAGCTTGAACTAGTTTTGACTGGCTTGCTCTGGTTCCAACTGGTTTCAGCCACTCACAGCTAGAACCATCTGCCTCCAACTGGTTCCATCCAGCTCGAACTAGTTCCAACAGACTCGATATAACTTGAACTGCTTTCATCCAGCCCAAACTAGCTCCAACTGGTTCCAGCATTCTTAAAACCAGATCACACTGGATCTAACAGGATTGATCCAATTCCAACAAGTTCTAACTTGCTCTAACCAGTTCCAACTGATTCTAACTGGTTCCATTCACCTCCAATCAGTTTCAGCTGTTTTAACCTTGCTCTACTCAGATCAGATCTCCTCCAAATGATCACTGGTAAATCCAATCAACTTGAAAAGACCAGAACAGGCTCCAACCAGATCCGTTTAGCTATAGTCAGCTCCAACCAGCTAGCTCCAATTGGCTCCAACGGGCTGCAATCTTATCCAACTGGCTCAAACTAGTTTGAATTGGCTCCATCCAATTTCAACCAATTGAACAGGTTCCAAGAAGCTCTAACTAGCTTGAATTGGCTGCAGATGCTTTTAGCTATCTTAAACTTGGTTCAAACTAGTTTGAACCAGATCCAACCAGTTCAAATTGACTCCAACTGGACCAGGCCAGTCTAGTCTCCATAAACTTTTGGAGTGGGTCCTCAGCCTCCTGAATGGGTTTGTTGAACTGTAGCTGGCCTGAGTGGCTAAGCCCAGGTTACCCTTCAAAACTATTACTTTCTTTCAGGACAATCCAGAGAAGACAGCAGCAACAGAACAAGGGGACTTCTACATTACAGGGGACCGAGCCCACATGGACAAGGATGGCTACTTTTGGTTCATGGGAAGAAATGATGATGTGATCAATTCCTCAAGGTCAAGCTGTCAGCTCTTCCCTTCTCCCTTCTAAGCTTCATGGCATAGGTGAGGTCACTGGGAAGAATTTGTTCTTCTCTTCCAGCTACCGGATTGGACCTGTTGAAGTGGAAAGTGCCCTTGCTGAGCACCCTGCTGTCTTGGAGTCTGCAGTGGTGAGCAGCCCAGACCCCATCAGAGGGGAGGTAAGTGACCCAATCAAAATATTGCCTCCTGGTTCTGCACCTCCTGGGACCCAGCAGAATGAACTAGGTGGCCCAGATACCCCAATGTTTTACCCTGTTCACAAAGGCTGACATGCCACTGTCAAACACACCTTCCTTTTGGCTAAGCATTGCCCTCTTGCCATTTGAGATATAAATACTCTCTCGAAGGATGCAGCGGGAAGACACCAACACTTCGGTGTCCAGCAGACACAGAACTGTGTCCAAAAGAAGCCAGTTGCCAGCAGAAGGTCCCATGCTGGGCTCTCTCACCCTTTTGCAGATGAGAATGACAGGCAGATCTGATGTGGTTGGTATTGATACTTACCTGGGAGGAACGGCCCACTTGAGAATGACAGAAATAAACATACACCACGTTGTATCAGGAAGATGGGCCAAGTTTAATAGGCTGGTCTTACTCAGGGGAAATGCAAATGCCTTCCCATATGTCTCAGAAGAACAGAGAGAACTGGTGGATGAGCCCCGACCTAGATAGACTGGCTGTTAATCCACCATACCCCTGAAGGACAATGCAATTACTCTCTGAAAGTGAGCACAGTGTCATGTTGCCTTCTCAGAAGTTTCCAGGTCAGAGGAGTGATTCTCAAAGTCAGGAGCTGTGCCCCCACCCTCTAGCTGCATTCTCTGGGGGGGTTTGTTTAAAGAGTAGCTTTCTAGACCTTGGGTTAAGACTCACTGACTCAGAGTCACTGGGGGCTGCAGCCCCAGAATTCCTCATTTGATCAGATACACCCAGTGATTCTGATGCCTGCAGGTGACTAGTAGAGAAGAGGGAGGCAAGATTCCCTTCTGTGTTGGAGAAATTACACATGGAAAAACCTGCCTGAACCTAGAGGTCATGAATAAAATGGTGTGCAGAGAACATAGTATGGAACAGAGAAAATACTCAATAAATGGATAATTAGAATTAAGAGAAAACATTTCCTGAAAATTGCCTCTGTCTGAACATGAAAAGGTAGTGAGATTCCCCAGCTTTGAAAGTGTGCAAGGACCGCGAATCACCAAGTCATAGGCTGTGGTTGGCAGAGTTTATGTTGGTAAATGGATGATTAGCCCTTGGACTCTTCCATGGCAACCAAAGGTCATACTCTGTTGTGCCAGAGTTTCTGGCTCTTCCTGTTCCTGCCGGGTGGGGGGCAGTGCGCAAGCATGATGTGAGAGAATTCACATTCAGGCTGTCTCATGGGACGCCTGGAACAGAAACTGTGCAGCAAAATGTTTGTTGATTGCAATTGCTCATCCAGGCAGCCACAGAAAGACCGGTGTCTGCATTTCTCCCAATCCTGTCCAAAGCTAGACCGAGTCAGGAAAATCTGGATGTAATGAACTCTAAGGAGTTTGCAAAGCTCCTCTCTCCAGGTATTGGCATTTTGACAGGAGCACCTGGCTCCTGAAAGTATCATTTGGGCATGTGGAGCAGTTTGGAGAAAAGATAGATTCAAAAATCATTGCACAAAGGCCAGTACTCCCGACAGTTGATCTTGGAGAGGTGGGCCTCAGGAAACACTGTCACCCTACAGCCACATTCTCAGGTGGTGTTGGGAAAGAGATCTCTTCTGCCAGGCTCGGGAGAACAAAGCTGTTACACAGAGCTTGATTCTTTCCAGTTTGGGAGGTTTAGGTCTTGTTCTCTTCTGGCAGGTGGTAAAGGCATTTATAGTCCTTTCTCCAACCTACTCATCTCATGACCCAGAAGAACTAACCCGGGAACTCCAGGAGCATGTGAAAAGGGTGACTGCTCCCTACAAGTACCCAAGAAAGGTAAAGGCCACACACTCCTTCCCCAGACACTCAGGGCCTGCACTGGGGAGAAACAGGTCCAGATACCCCAACACTCCTTCTGCCCTTTGCTTCCTGTTTCTTCACTGTGTCTCCCTCCACCCAAAGTATAGTTTGTTCCTACTTTCAGAACTGATTTGGGGCATGTTGTGAAATGCTGCTGGAAAGACCATACATCCAGGCTCTAGTTCTTTTGATACTGTTTGGAGAAACATGACCCAGGAAGGTTTCCCAACTGGGGACAGAGGGGAGTGATTCTTTGAAGACGGGTCTTCTGGAAAACTATGATTTCAAAGCATTTCTCTTTCACGGTCACCAGGTGGCCTTTGTTTCAGAACTACCAAAGACGGTTTCTGGAAAGATCCAAAGGAGTAAATTGAGAAACCAAGAGTGGGGGAGATGAAAGACAACCCCACAAGGCCCCACAGGCTCCCGGAAGCTTCTAAGGAGAACTGGAGGATCACTGGTTAACACCTGCCTGGGGTGTTCTCCTTTCAGCCAGAGTCTTCAACTTCCAGATGTGCATATACAGAATCATGATGACTTCAGAAAAGAACAGATGCACATTAATGAGCCTGTGAGTTCACCACAGCCCTGATTGACTGTTTGTTAATGATTTATTGCTCTCTCTGGGGGCATTTGTGGTGCCTGCCTACTGGTCTGACTTTCCCAGAGTTCTCAGCCAGCCTTCCAAAGGGCACATCCCTTGTGATCTCATGCATTGCCACTTAGCCCTCCTGAAAAAGCCATTTTTCAAAAATAAGAATAAAAGGATTTCGAAATACACGAAGATGTGGGTGAAAGTAAAAAGATTGAACTTTCTCAACAAAGGGTACAGACCTTTTTTGTTTTTCTCAACAAAGGGTACAAAGATCCTGGTGGGACCAGGAGTTGGGAAAGGGGGTTGTATTTCTGTGTCTTCAGCACCTGCTAACTACTTACATTTCTAAATGTTCTAACTCTCAACCACCCCATTGAGTAGGTACTGATAGTCCTCACTTCACAGATGAAACAGCTAACCAGCTCCCTGACATTCACGCAGCTAATATCTCACAGAAACAAAATTCAAATCCAGCTTCCATACATGCTCTGCTCTTGGTGACTGACTTGAGAATTTGGTCTTTCTATGAGTGTTAGAAACTTGAGGAATTATGACAGAGACATGATGTTTTAAGGTTTGGGTAGTTTTTAAAAACTGAGTTCTTTATATTCTTTTGTTTTTATGGAACTCCTGGTCTGAAAATTCTTTTTTAAATACATTGATTTTTTTTTCTCTCATTTTTTTTACCCTTACATGATTGTATACCCCATAGTTCTCCAGAGTTGACTTGTCCCAGTTCAGTAGGAGGGAGCGCCAAAGGCAAGGAAAGCATCAAGTCCTGACTCCTCAGGCCTTCGCAATCCAGAGCTGGTGACTTGGCCAGACCGGTACCTGTGTAGAGTGCTGCTAAAATGCCTATTGTGTTCTCAGAGGTCTATGTCCTAAATTCAGGGTTGGATGGAAATGACTGAAATCACACTGCTCCACTTGGTCATTCTCAGACACTTTGCCTACAGTGAAAATGTTCCTAGCCTTCTGGGTTTGGGCAATCTATTCTCAAGCTATAATCAAAGCTTTCCTCCCAGTTACCTCACAATGATACAGGCCAAGGATGATAAAGGGTAAGGAAGCCAAGTCATTCTTCTCTGAGGTCATGCTTGCCTGACTCCCCAGCCCAGTCACCTCAATGCATTTCAGCTTCAAAAGGGAAACTCCCAGAGGTAGCTGTCCTATAGGGTCACACATACACACACACACACACACTTTCCCTCCCAAACACACACTCCCACCTGCACCCCAGCCCCAGATATCATTGATAAGAAAGCAGCGAAGTCGAGTGATTGACAATTTAGTCCATGCCAAGCACTGTGCTAAATGATCTGCTTAGTTTTTCTGTCTTCACTCATCCTCATTCTACCTTCATTCACCAGAGGGAATATTAAGAGTGTTGGTGACAATGTGGAAGAAAGGGAACACTTTCACACTGCTGTGGCAAAGTGAATTGGTACAGTCACTCTGGGAAACAGTATGATGAGTCCCCCCAAAACTAAGAATTGGAACATCCTGGGACCCAGCTCTTCTGGATGTTCAAAAACACAAAATTTGTGTTCATTGTGTTTTCCAAGATATATGAAATAATGGAAGTGTCCTGGATGAATGAGTGAATAGAAATGTTAGTGCATATACAGAATGGAATACTACTCAACTATAAACAAGATGGAATCTTGCCTTCTGTGACAACCTGGGTTGACATTGAGGGGATGCTGCTAAGTGAAGTAAGTCAGATGGAGAAGGATGAAGATGATGATTTCACCAGTACATGGACTATCAAGAAACAAACCAAATGAACAAGCAAAACTTTCAGATACAGAGAACAGATTGGTGGATACCAAAAAAGAAGGAGGTTAAGGTGTGGGTGAAATGGAAAGAGGAGGCAATAGATGATGGTAAGTGCACACTAAACTTTTAGTGTTGACCATGGTATATGATATACAGGTATAAAATTCTATGCACCTGCAACCTAGACAATGTTATAAACCTAAGCGATTTCAATAAAAATGTATACAAATACATAGTTGTCTATTTCTAAAACCTTGAAGAGGTCTATGAACTACCAGTGCCATACAGATGGTCTGAATGGGCAGCTGCCAATAACCATAAAAATAGCAGCTTTTTACTGGTATTTCCAGTATGTCCTGACTTGTCATTTGTTGTCAACAAATGACATAAACGGGGCAAAAAGCATGAGACTCCACCGCAGACACGCGGCGGTTATCTCCATGCAAGTCTGAGGAGGTTGTCTCGGGAACACAGTGGATTCATCTGAATGAGGTTTTGAGATGGTCTGGAAGCTTCCCAGAAAGCCAACACTTTGATCTGTTCCTCCCCTGTGATTCCAAGGGTGCAACCTCACCCTCCCCTCACATTAAGGCAACTCTGTTGGAAAAATGAGAACCCTGGTTTTATCTCACCCAGGCTTTTCCCGGACCCTGCTACAGACACAAGTGCTATTTTTCTCCCCATTTCCTAAGGAGGGAAGTGAGGTGCAGTGGGGTCCTCCTGTGCCTTCCTTTGGAAAGTGGCACAGAAAAAAAATGTAAAATGGGGATGTTCAATGGCAGCGCTTCAGCCTTTCCCCTTGCTCTGGGTTGCTGCCTACTCTGGGTCATCCAGACAGGTCCTAGGGTTTCTCAGGATGACCAGTGTGGGGGGAGATGAAGAGGAATGTGCTCTGATTGGTGACTTCGGCCCCAGTCCTGGTCCCGGGCTTTCCCGGTGGAATGTGAGGGCTTTTCTTATTTGCCCTCCGTCCTGAGCCCCAACCGTGAGCTCGAGGGTCACAGCTGATTGCACACAACCCGTGACCATACCGTTTTTATTTTTCTTTATTTTTTACTTTTACACATAAGTTAAAATACCCTGAGAAGTGTCAACTGTCCCCAAGTGAGAAAAGTGAGCTATGCCAGGGACTATTGAGAGAAACTGGTTTAACACCCCTTCCCTCAGGTCAAGCATGTTCACTGTCTTCTTCAGTTCAGCCTTCATTCAAGAGTTAATCATTCTCCCCCATACTTCCTGTTCTATCCACCCAACATGGCCCTTCTAGTCTCCACAGACCTCTCTATGGTTCCCCCTCCTACCCTTCAACCAGCTCTTCCTCTCCTTTCCTTTCCACTCTGACCTCTCTACCCACCAGCAACATCTCAATGGTTCTGCACACCCTCCCTTGGTTCTCATCATAATCTGATTCTTTTCAAACTTCTTTGGCTTTGACCATCAGCTTCCCACACCCTGTCAGACCCATTCGCTGGGTGGTCTCTTCAGGAGCTCAGTTACAGTGGAGTGGGGGTGTGTGCTTTAAGGAAAAGCTGAGAAAGGAGAGACATGGACCATTAGGGAGAGAGTCCGGTAGAAAGTGCCTGTCACTGACCTTTTGGGTCATTTTATTTTAAAACTCACTTTGAAGCCAGGGCCCCAATATGAGCATATTAAAATTAGGTGCTGATGCCATTAGCTGTGTCTGAAAAACACAGAGGTAAAAGATGGCCTAAACAGGATAAGGTGCTTCCTTCTTTTACGGACCTTTGGCTTTTAGGAGAGAAAAAAGAGAGATTAAAAAGAAAGGAGCAGAGACTGGGGAAGAGAGACGTTCGGGGAGAAGAAGGACATAAAACTGGCAGGCAGGTAAAGAGTAGCCCGAGTGACCAGGCTGGGCAGAAGCCCCCTGGAAAAGTGAATTGGAGGTGGCAAGGAGCGCTGGTGGCCAGTAGAAGAGTGGCCGGTGGGGAGAGTGTGGCACTGCAGCAAGGTGGCATAGTGAGCTGGTATCTGAAGATGGCCAGGGATTTGGATAGCTGATTTGTTTATCAGCAATTGTGGAAGAAATTTGAAGAGCCTTGGAGAAGCGGAGCAGTGCAGAACACTGGAGAAGACACCGGAGAAAGGCTGAACTTTGCAGTGCCTGCCTCAGGTTTGGAGGGGCAAAGGGCACCATCAAGGACATGTGTCTTTGGCACCTTTGCCGTGGTGACTGGGGTAAGATAACTGGACACTTGTGGCTTGAAGGACTTTTTGTTTTCCCTGTTAATTTTCCTTGTAAATAAAACCTTGTTGTTAAATTGTGTTTGACTGGCAACTATGTAGACATGGGTAGTACAAATCTGAGGGAACTTGGGTGGCAGAAGCCGCATTTTCAAAGAGTGGCATTTTTTCTTTTGGCCTGTTAGTTGGTCTATCCCTTTTGCACCTGATTTCAATTTCTCGGGTGAGTTT
This sequence comes from Uropsilus gracilis, assembly GCA_004024945.1. Lineage (NCBI taxonomy): Eukaryota > Metazoa > Chordata > Mammalia > Eulipotyphla > Talpidae > Uropsilus > Uropsilus gracilis. The sequence continues at coordinate 19,445 of PVHY01022613.1, forward strand.
TAAAGATGGCTTATGAGAAAGGCTTTGGACTTTGAATTCAGGTCCAATTTTCCTGGCTTACTTACCCACTATGGGACTCCCTCCTCTGATCCTCAGTTTTCTCATTTGTAAGATAGTACCCTAAAAACTTCTTTGCAAAGCCCTTGATGAAATTCCTCATGTGCATATCGACAGGTTCCAAGGCATGAAGTGGCCATTCTCCTTTGAAGCAATTTTGAGCAAAGTCTGATTTTCCACCTCATTGATTTCCTGCTGGACTATGATATCCTGAATTTGGTTCAGAGGTCAAAAATTTAAAGAGTAAACTTGTTCTGAGAAGTTTAACAAAGGTCAATATTCTATCTTGTCAGTGTTCCCAGTGAGTCCAGATGCAGAGGGGCTTTGCAGACCATTCTAAATAAAGTAGCATGCACACCCACACCCAAATCTAAGCACAGCCAGAAATACATGCAAATCTACAGCCACCCAAAGACACCCATACACATAAGCACACACAAATGTCTATTATGCAGGTTCCCACTTCACACATAAATGCACACACCTACGCTTCAGTCTGCCTATTCGCCAAACTCACAAATAGGCACATGTACACACATCTCAGAGCCACACACACACAGTGACCTTTAGCAAGTTATTGCTCCACTCTGGACCTGCATGTAGTTCACTTAATGATCTGGAAAGGTCTTTGTTTTTCTGACCTTCTAGCACAAACAGCTGCATGTGGGCTAACTTTCATTCCCTTAGATTCCATGCAGAGGGCTCTAGAACATTAATTTACCCTCATAAACAAGTTAGAAGAAAGGTGCCATTATGAGTCCATTTTACAGCTGGGGAAAATGAGAGACTTGCCTATCATCACCAATAATAGGAGACGGATAAGGCTGGAACCAATGTCTGACTTAACCCTTCTCCAAACCACTCTGTCTCTGAACACTAAATGAGTGTGAGTAAACATCAGACACAAGCACAGTACCAGGTGACTGGGGGTGGGGGTGGGGCACACCATCAATGGTACCTCCATGGGGTGGGGGAGGAGGAGAGAGTTTTTAAAGTGGTACCAGAAAAGTAAAGTCCAAATGAAAAGATGTGTGGGGAGCGCAGAGAGAAAACTTTAAGATTTTAGCTCTGTCTTTCACTTGCTGTGGGACCCTGAAATTAGTGTTGTAAGGTCTTCAAGCCTGTTTTCTCACCTGTCAAGCAATTTATATTTCTTAGGGTTGTTCTGAAGATGGAGAGAGACAATTTCATTCAACACACTTTTACTGATGCACAGCACCCCATACTCAAGATGAACCAGGCACTATTTTAAGGACTTGGGAAATCAAGCTGTCATCACTGAATTAAAATATACATATAGCAATAATAAAAAAACCTACCTTAAAGAGCTTATGTTGTAGAAAAAGACACAAACAAGAAGTGAAGGAGATGCATGTGGCTAAAGAGAGATGGAGGCTCGGGTGTCCTATCAGGTGGGTAGGAAGGGATTTCCCTAAAAGATGACTTTACTAAGGCTTTGAAGGCTGTAAAGAAGTTAGTTATTTGAATATTTAAAGGAAGAGACTTTCAGACAGAAGGAACAGGAAGTGCAGAGGCTTGAGAGAATGAGTTGATTCTAGATCTAGTAGTTTGAAGATAGAACTGACTGCATTTGTCTTCCAATGTGTGAAAGAGAAGCGACAGGGAAGGCTCCAGGGGCTGAAGCCAAAAGAACTCAAAGACTAGCCTCACTGTCCACAGAGAAGGACCAGCTGGAAGGGGGGCGGTGTGATTTGCAGAGAAGGGAAAATATCAGCACCAACTTTGGATGATACATGTTTGACGTTAGGCATCCAAGGTGAGAAGTGATGCAGAATAGGATGAAAGAGAGAGATCCAGGCTGGAGTCACACATGTGAGGGCCGCTGACAGGGCAGCTGAGTTTCCATGACACTGGGTGGGATCAAGTCTGGTATGAGTGTGGATAGAGAGGACAAGGTGGAATCATCAAAAGAGATTGAGAGCACGAGGAACATCAAGTGGGGGAAAGGGTTTAAGGAGGTCAGAGAATATGCATCAAGGTCATGTGAGGTCTGTTTCTCCTCCCTCCTGGGGGGAGGGTCAGAACTTGCATAAATCTTTTCACCTCCGCCATCCTTGGAGGCCACCCCCCGCCGCCAGGCTCCTCTGGAAACCCTCTCACCTTGCCCACGCCCAGGTTAGTTAGCTGCTGGAGGTCACCCGCGCCGGTTCCAGGCCCCTGGGAGGGACCCCTCGCCGTGCCGCCAGCTCCGCCATCCCTGGGAGCCAACCCTTGCCGCCAGGCTCCTCTGGAATCACGCCCACCTTGCCCACACCCAGGTAAGTTAGCTGCTGGAAGTCACCTGTGCCGGTTCCAGGCCCCTGGGAGGGACCCCCTTGCCGTGCCGCCAGCTCCGCCATCCCTGGGAGCCAACCCTCGCCGCCAGGCTCCTCTGGAAACACGCCCACCTTGCCCACGCCCAGGTTAGTTAGTTGCTGGAAGTCACCCACGCCGGTTCCAGGCCCCTGGGAGGGACCCCCTCGCCGTGCCGCCAGCTCCGCCATCCCTGGGAGCCAACCCTTGCCGCCAGGCTCCTCTGGAAACACGCCCACCTTGCCCACGCCCAGGTTAGTTAGCTGCTGGAAGTCACCTGCGCCGGTTCCAGGCCCCTGGGAGGGACCCCCTCACCGTGCCGCCAGCTCCGCCAT
>PVHY01022614.1:0-22178 GCA_004024945.1 Uropsilus gracilis
TCTCTCTATTTCTAGTGTAGTCTAAGAGAAAAATAAAATTAGAAGCTAAAGTAAATGTGGAAGTTATCTTCCTGATAAAAAATTCTCTTCTCTCAGAGAAAATATAAATGGCAAATACAAGTTACTGAGAAATAGCATGTGCCTTAAAATTGTAAGAACCAACCTGGCCACCATAACTTAACTGTATTTTTTGCCATGCAGTAATTAAGTAGGTCCCTTGTTAGGAATGTACCTTGTTACTTTATCTTAGAAATTCAATAAATAGTTAAAGAAATGGTTTCTACTTGAAAGTGGGATGGATCTTAATTGACTGAGAATTTAGGAAGACTGGGTTTTATTACCAAATAAACCAATAAAAAATAATTAAGATCAGTTAAATGTATTTTTCAGTATAAGGGCACTCAAACATTACATAACTCTATGATTAAAAACACTAACACATTGTTTCGCTTCATTTCAACCTATTTGTTCATTCAACATTCTATTTGATAACTCTGGAGTGCTATGCCACACAATCACAGAACAAAACCCTGGGGAATATGGTTGGGGAACCAACTATTGTCCTGAATAGAAAGAAAGAGAGATGATTCACTACTACTTTTCTTCTGGGGAACTTTCAGTGAATTATATGGTGTTGTTGACAGATTTTCTTTTCAGAAAAACCTTGAAATCCTTAGACTCTAAAGTCTAAGAAGTAGCTTGGAGTGAAAAAAAAATAAGTTTATTTATGCATCTATTTCTGTTCATTTGAATTTATTATCACAAAATTAACTGATGTAATATCAGATAAAAATGGAAATTCTGAAAGGTTATTTTTATGCTTCAATTTTTCTAGCTGCTCTTTAATTTTATATTATGTTTGCCTGAGAGTATTTTTTTCTTAATGTGTGCTTTTATTTACATATTAAAATATGACAATTTACTTTCTAATGGAAATTGTATTGTTTATTTTTCCAGTCTCTCTTAAAATGAAAACACTTGAAGCTATTCACTCAATAATCTGAAATCAAATTTTTGGACTATTTAAAATCATCATCAGAAGTCAAGAACCTTCTCTCTCTCATTGTTATAAATGCTGAATTTCATTATCAGTTGGCCCAAAAAAGACTGTTTTAAATTAATGTCACCCATATATCAATATACATTTAATCTTATCTGTTTATAGTATCTATATATCTCAAACATATATCTATACTATAGTATATATCTGAAGTAATGGAGCATTCCAGCAAAGAGTACAAATGGATTTTATATTTTACTATTTGAAAATGAAATATGGCATCTACACTCTTTTAAACATTCTTCAGGGTAATATGATTTAAAATAATTTCTAATAAGTACACATATCTTCCACTTAAAAAAAAGTTAACTACACACATCTTAATTGATTTTTATTGGTAAAAGCAAATTTTATAGGCTATACATGGGAAACATTGGGATTCAAATAATATTTAAAAATTGGAAAAAAAAAGTCACTCTTGATAGTTGGAATCCAATTTCCCTAGCTAAGCCAAAAACTCTTGGCTAGAAGAGAGTCCAAAAGAAGGTGGACTAACTTCCAGGATTTAAAAGCATTTTCAAATCCTAATTGTCTTGGAGCACAGCTGAAGTCATAAAAAAACAAAATTGGTTTGACGGGAAAGGTTCTTAAATCAGCAAGCCAGGTCAGACAAACCGTGATTTTTTTATTATTATTTTATTTTATTTTATTTTTCTCTCAGTAAGGGACAACTCCATGAAAATTTTTGGAAAATAAAAAACTTACTTTGGTGCTATTGATTTTTCATATTTTAGTATATTTATACCAGTTACTGGACATGTCTCCATTTCACTTATACTTAAGCATTTATTATTTTCAAGAGTGTTTTTTGAATACATAGGTATAAATTGTTAATAGTTTTTACAGATGAAGTAACAGATAAGTGGAGAAGTGAAGTAAATTTCTCACTGGTAGGAAAAAGCAGGATGAGAGCATAACTAATTGAAATCTATCAGTTTTTCACTATGCTGCATTGTCTTTCACATAAACACTTTGCTTCATTCTGATTCATCAAATACTGCTAAATATCTATCATGATCCCCTGTGGATTTCTAGAAATGAAAGAAAAATGTGATTAGTTGAAATGACTCATTCTAAAAATAACAATAGACTGATGAGATATTCTTCAGGTAATAAAACATTTTAGCTACAAAGAGTGATAGCTAGTATCCAAAATACTTGTTGGACTTCTGTTGAGTCCCTAAATTCACAGCATAGGAACAACTAATTTTAAAGTTGATTCTATGATTCAAATAGCCTTTCAAGAAAGCTCTATTGCAAACTCCATTTTTTTTAAGTGGAATCTATTATTTAAAATATTTATTGATATTATGTTAAGGGAGAATATAGGTACACTTTTATAACTTTAAAATTGCCAGTATATTCTTCTACTCATTTGTTTGTTTGTTTCCTTTTGTGATGTTATGTAGAACAGTCACTCCTTTCTTTGTAGAAAGTAGGGAACCTGTAGTTGTACAGAGTTTCTGTTTATTTTAGCCATAAGTTCTGTTCAGCTTAATGTTAAATTTTTAGTCTTTTCAACTGAAAAATGTAGATAATCATATTTCTCTTTTGAATATTATTACAAGAGTTGAAGGAGATCTTGACTATGAAATACCAGTAACAGTAAATATTTAGTTAACAACATTCGTTCACAGTTAGAGTGAAAAATCAATATACTGTGCAATGAAAATCATGCATTTCTTAAGATTGCTGATATAATGGTTAATCCTGTAAAGCTATTTAATTTACCAAACTATGTGTCAGTACATTGTGTTAAAAGTATTGCAAGCTGGGGGAGGAGGTGGATGTGACTATAAAGAGGCAACATAAGGAATTCTTGTGCTCAGAATGTTTTATATATTGATTTCATTGTCACTAATATTCTGGCTGCACCATTACATCATAGTTTTGCATAATGTATATATAAACTTTGAATTCTCTTATAGCTGCATATGTGTGCCTTGTTATCTCATAGTTTAAAAGAGATGTTTAAATAAAATGTAGCTACCATATCCATGTGAGATGGATATATACTAAGGTGATTTGCTCCAAAGATAACAAGCAGGAACAAAACAACTTAAAATAGGTCCAAAAGGTCTTTCTGTGTGTAGTAATTGGTACTGTTACCCTTAAATTCTATAGAGCATTTAAGTCCTGGAGAAGGTGAGAGATTTTCAAGAGAGCTTTTAAGAGAGTAGCCATTATCAATAATGTATCTTATCTAAATCACTTATTTGTGAGAAGTAAAATTCTACTGATTATGTATATTAATTAATATACATAAATTCTTCATAAATAGCAAATATTCTCAACATTGATTTGATGTCCAAAATTGCTTCATAATCATTATAATGAAATAAAGCATTTGTTTAAATAGATACATGCATGTATGCACATACTTATAATAGCATATATATAGGACTCAGCACTTCTTAAAGGTCTCTGTGCTGTGTGAGAATGATAGGAGTGTTGGATTAAAATAATTTGCATGAAAAAGAAAACCTCTTAAGACTTGATAGTTGAAGTGCTAGCAGATACATGAATAAAGATTTAACATGTGAAGAATGGGTAGGTAGTGAATTTTAAAAAGAAGTATAGATCTTCATTTTTTAAGGTACCGAGGCATGAGAACATACAGATTCTGAAATGAAATAAGACTTAATGAGACAAATTTAGCGTTTATGTTCAGACATATAATCAGAGACCAAACATACATAGATTCTGAAACTCACTGACTTTTTTTCTTTTATCATATGATTTTTTTCTCCCAATTTAGGGCAAGAGGAGCAGGAACATTGCTGGAAAATAATTGAACAGCTATAAAAACATCTGTGGTATGATATTCTAAATGATCATCCATATGTAGAATATGGAGAGGTTGATAAGAAAGAATTCACAGAAGTTCAGGAGTCTTATAGACTTAGCAAGAAATTATGGCAGTGTAGATTAGAAAATTGAAAAGTAAAAAGATTGACAGATTTAATCATATTTAAATTAGAATAAGGAGCTCTAAGATATAGAAAGGAAGAAACATAGCCAGATGCATGGCTAACAAGGCAGATATAATTGCCGTTTACTATTATGGAGAACTGGATGAAATTCAAGCTTGAAAAGCAGGGATAAGGTAGAAATAGGGTAACAATTGATTAAATTTATAAAAACTGCTAATTACTTATTCATATATAATGTCAGTGAAATATCTGAGTTGGATTACAAAAAAATAAACCCTGAATATAGAAATTTAGAGGTCAGAGATGATTTATGCATTTGAGCGGTATTTGCAAATGACATATATGTATGTATGCATATATTGATATATAACTATTTTATTAATATATATGGATATATATATATATAAAACATTGGTATCTATGAGATCTTTAGGATGATATATGGTGAAGAGTAGAAATCACATTTATAGATCACACCAATGGACTACAGAATAGACAAAAGGAGGAACCAAATAGGAAGAATGTTGTATCATGGAAGTGCTGAAGTGTTCAGAGATGTAGAGTAGTTTGAATAAAACATTTTCAATGGCTGTTGTAGCAGGGGATGCTTTGGCATATTGTGGGGACAGAAGCTAGAATGAAGTCCAGTAAAAAATGTAAATAGCCATGTGCCCAGAATGTGGACTTTACTTTTCTCTGCTACCATGATCTTCTGTAGACACTAGGGCAACCTTCTCAAAAACATGTCTCAAGCTCAGTATTAACGATTACTCATAACATGACAAGTGTGTCATCATTTACCAGGTCTATGCACTATTGTTCTCTAGCTATAAATGGGATGCTAAGCAGGAAAAATATAGCATATAGACATACAGATGTTATTAGGAAGAAGCAAAAGATTTTGTTATTATCGAATATATAAATTTTATTACATAATGAAATCTAGAGATAAAATATTACATATAAAAAGGAAATACATAAAGTTCTAAACAAAGAAATGAAGACTATATGAACCAGTGATTTTCAACATTTTGTTTGACATTTTTTCCAAAACAAATATTTCAATTCTGTTTTGAAAAATAAATAATCTCATGAATTTGACTTAAATATGATATTGAGGTTTATTTTATAGAGTTGTAAGGTAAATCTAAGCTGTAATCGGTTTGATGATAATTTTCTGGATCACCTTCTATCAAAAGTAGCTGCTTCAAGAAGCAACTCATTAGGGCCAGGCACGGTTGCTCGTGCCTGTAAACTTCAGTTTATGAAGCGGCCCGGGCTTAGGGATTGAGATTCGAGTCCCGCCTGGGGCTGTAGCGAGACCTAGTTCCAAAAGGTGGTGCGCGCCTGTAATCCCAACTACCTGCGAAGCTGAGGCTGGGCATTGCTTGAGTCTGTGGTACCCTGGGCAATGAGAGCCTGCAGTTCCATGGGCAAAAATAACGAGACCTAGTCTCAAAACAACAACAACAACAACAACAACAACAAAAAAAAAAAAAAAAAAAAAAAAAAAAAAAAAAAAAAAAAAAAAAAAAAAAAAAAAAAAGGAAGAAACTCGCAACCCATTCTTCCATCTCTCTTTGGAGCAGGCAAACTCATTTCCATTGCTACTAGTATTTTTTTGTTTGTTTGTTTGTTTGTTTGTTTGTGTGGGTGCTGACAACCCTAATCTCTGACGAATAGATGAAATACAGTAATCTACCAGTAGTAAGCTACAATTAATAATCAGAGCCACAGCCTCACTTCCCAGGCTCAGGCTCAGATTCAGGTCATAGATCTGGCGTAGTTCTACAGTCTCAAGAAGAAGAAGCCATATAACTAGCTGCCAACACAGATTAATGGAATACAGAGAGAGTATAAGAGTTCCTAGACCTGGAGTAGGCTGCAAACTGGAAATAGGAAAAGGGAATTTTTTGTTTGTTTGTTTGTTTTTTGTTTTGGTTTGTTTTTGTTTGTTTGTTTGTTTTATTGTTGTCATTCCATCTTTGGAAACAGGGGAAATTGAGTCTTTTTTTATTACCATGGTTTCATAAACTACTCTACAACTCCTTAATTCCAGAGGGATCTGCAGACGGGCCTAAAAGAATCAGATGAACTTTGCCCTGACTGTAGAAAGTGACAATTAGGAAACCAGGTTGTTCAATAATTTGTGGGATGATGCTGCTGGGAACTTTAACTCTTCACATGGCTTCCAGTATGACATAAGACAATCTATTGTTCTCTATTTAGAAAAAAAAAAAATCATCAATGTCTGCCAGAAAATCTAGTTTAATAATTATATCAAAAATATTTATTTTATTATATATCCCCCAACTCTCTATTAATAATTACTTTTGAAAGCAACTAGCTAACACAGAAACAATGAAAAGAGTAATATTCCAAGACATTATATAGGAAAGATATTTTTATGTCAGTATGAATATCACAAACACTTTTATAGTAGCATGAAATTTATAATGTTGTTATTGAAAAGATTAAAAGAAATAGGAATATGTTGAATAGAACTTGTCCCATGTTTTATATTAACTATATACATATGTTGTCATGTTGTCTTCTGCTTTATTTTCAGGTCATTTATTTCATTTTTAATCTTCTATTGGTTTGGTAATGCAGGTAGAATGAAAGCTTTTTTCACATGAGAAGTATGAATCCAAGAATCAACATTTTTACATTTAGTGATACCTTGATTAGTTAAGAGTGCCTAATGTATTCTTTTGTATCATAGTCATAAAGTCATTTTAAAGATGCTTTTTTTCCAATATACATAATCACCTGATTGTGATTAACATGTGTTTAAAACAGGACATACTGTTAAATTTCTTCATCTCCTAGGAATGTGCTATGAAAAAAATTGTTTTGCCAGGATATGATTGCCATCAGTATAATTATTTCTTTACAATAGAAAACCATGACTCCTTTAACTGGTTATATCTGAAAGGCATATCAAGCTAAATGCATAGATTGACCTACATTTCAAAAGAGGAACACCTATATTTACCAAAGGGGGTAGGTATTGAGAAGAACAAGAGAAAGTACTTTCAGCTCAGTTAACCTCCACTAGAAGTTGCATCATGGCAGTTAGAGATGAAACTGAATCTGACACAAAATACATTTAATCCTATGAGTTGTTAATCAGTAAGAAGGTACCTGACTAGAAGAAAGATGTTTGTGTGGTAGGAATTCAGTAAATCCTTTACAGCAGAAGGAATATAGATGATATATGAATTCAAGACCAGTTTCGTGGGAAATTTAGTGATCCAACTAACTAAATCTCCTTGCCAGAGATCACACTCAATAGTCATAAGTTGTAATGGCCTATAGTCACAAGTTGTAATGGCTGGTTGGATTTTCTTATTCTTGCTGATTTCTTGGAATGTTGGGGTTTTGATGTTTTTCTTTTGTCTCAGTCCAGAGGTTAAAAAGGACAGCAATTTTTCTGTCTTGGTTTACCCCACATAATTTGAAAAGATTCCAATATACATGGCATTATTAAACTTGTTTTTCTCATGTTACTATGTCTTTTCTTACAGGTAGTGGGATCTCAAAGAAACTAGAAAAGCTGATATTTCCATGATGAGAAATAAATAATATGAAAAATAGTAATAAAGAAGACAGAACAACTGATTTAGTTCAACATTCTGATATAAATTTCATTCTAAAATTTCATGCCCAGTTCAAATGCTTTTTGCATAAATCACAGGTAGTGATTTTTACATTTTTATAGAACACTTTTCACACAGAACTCACCCAGATCCTAAAGATAAAGTAATTTGCCACATCAAACTACTTGATCTGTCTACCTAAGTCGAGTACTGTCAAAAAATTGAAGAGTGCTGTTGATTCTTAGATATATAAAATTGGAATTACATTCTTAAATTTATCTAGAGAAATAAAAACTATTGGACTGAAAAATTTCATAAACTCGCTAGTTAGTTAAATCATAAAAAACTTTCTAACATTTTCTAATACACTTTTTGTTTAAAAAGTTATTTGGAAGTATATATCCTATTATAAAACACACACATTAGTTCTATACATTTGTGAAAGAAATATAACTTGACTACTTTTCTTTCTGTCTAGCATCAAAAATCTCTATGAAATAACTCTACTTTGTTAAGTATTAGTTGTGTGGAAGCAGTATACTCATTTGATTTAACAGGATTTTTAAATGTTTTATTGTGAAACTATTTGAGGTTCTTTTTGTTTCTCCCTAAAATGCCTATATCACATTTTACTATACACAATAGAAAAACATTGCTATTGATCAATAGTTTGTACTGCAACCCACTAAAATTTCAGGTACTGCAACCCACTAAAATTCTGAAGAATTGGCATGTAAATATACATGTGAAGATACGTAAAATTTCATAGTAGTTTATTCAAATAGTCACATAATGAATTCATAGAGGCAACTGCCTCATATATCTAGAAACTAAGGAATATCACAATGAATGATAAATTATTCTAATCATTTAGAATAATTCTAATCATGAAGATAATTGCTTAAATAACTTCTTTGCTCCTTACATAGATGAAATTCTTGGCAAAACTATTTTATTAAAACACATTTTAGCAGGTGGTTGCATCTGATATAATGTGAAAGAAACTTTTAGGTTAATTTTTCTAAGATGTTTTCTAAAATATTCCATTATAGATAAACTGACAACCTGCTGTAATGATTGGTCACTAAAAGTTATTCATCTAAGATTGAACTTGACAACATGAAATTTTCATCCATCATAGTTTGCTAATGGCAAAAAAGCTAGGGAATATGGAAAAAGAATACTCTTTAGTCAAATCATATAAATATGAGATCACATATTTTAGGGTAGCAGGTTTCTGTTTAATAAAATGGTCCAGTTGCAGCAATTTACTAAATAATACTATCAAAATGGAGCACACAGCATTTGACCAGTGAAACCATTAACTTTTTCTGTTTAGGGGTTGTACATTGTAAATCTTACAAAATTCCCAAAAGTAGATTCAGTCTAGATATGGTGATAATAAAACTAAAATTATCCTTGAAATACGTAATTCAAGAAGATTACAACATGTTCTTTAAAGGAATAATTCAATCAGAGACTCCCCTTGCTCATCCTGTTATATGTTCTTTCTGTCTTAAGTATCAGTGTTTTCTAGTTGCCACTTTATTGCTTAAACTAACACATACTTCTCAACATTTTACATGTACAATTTCTAGGTTAGAACAAATAAAATATATCTAATTCTTAATGATGATGTACTTTAAAATATTTTTTCATCTTAAAATAGTATTATGGTTGACTGAAGAAATGATGGTTGGAATATACGCAGACATTTTAAATAATAAGGGGAAAGTCATGAGTTGTGGATTTTGGTACAAAAAGTTCAAGAACTCTTAGTCTGTACCTATGAAATGGCAAAAAAATGTTGAGTGGGAAATAAAATATTACAACATGCTATTTTTGTTTTTTCTCATATAGCAGATTTCTGGTAAGGTAAGAGATATTTTTTTACAAGAACCCATTTAGGGTTTGTGAATATTGTGATTGGAAGTGAAGCCTGCTACTTTTCAAGTACTATTATTAATGAATAAACTGGCAGTTAGCTGCTCAGCTCTCTAGACTAAACAGAAATAGTATTTCATTTGAATGTTACAAGGGAACATTTATAGGAACTGCTTCTTTTGTACATTCCTGAAAAATTAGCCTGTGTACTATTGACAAATCAATAGCATATGCAAAAATGTGTTTTCACCTTTTGTGAGTGTAAATCACATATTCTGCAAGTATATTATCAATGCATTTTTTGAAAGAAGAAAGTGAAATAATGTGAGGAATATTTATTTTCCCTTCATTAGAAAATCCAGGAGCTCATGTTTGGAAGAACTTATTCATATGTCTGAGTAAAGTAAAAACGCAATGCTTTAAAAATATGGGTAATTGAAAGGACAAGGTAAATAATGAAATGAAGAAATCACATACTTTTAGTTTGACTGGAACGAGGTAATTCATGAAAGGAAATTTTAGTTCCTCCAAGAATTATCTCCCCAAGTCCTGGTTTTATGTTTTTGATTTCCAAATAAATAAGAATATCTGTATGCCTTTAATCGAATAGCTGTATATCAAAGTAAATGTTCCACAGAAAGGTACATGGTATTGTTAACAAGTGGACTGAGTACCCAGGGACTTCCAAACTTGCATTCCCTTTAGAGGAGCTGCCTTCGATTGCACAAAGTCTATTCTTTGTTTGAAATACTTTTAATAGGATAGTGTGCATAAAGAGAAAAAAGAACAATAGTCACCCAATAAAAAACCCAAAGTTACACATTATCTCATGGGGAAATGCCCAGCCAAACAGGATTTGCCTGAAGACTTGTCACATGTCATCTGATGAGGGAACTATAGGAAAGGTGAAGAAGGGGTCAGGTAAATTGAGGATGAAAGGAGGAAATCAAGGGAAAAAAATCAAGGTAATGGCTGCTACGTTCAGTCTCCCATGGGCTTATCACCGATATCTCTTCCAAGTGTCTCTACATGTCTCCACCAGTGTCCCCCAAGTCTCTGGCAGAAGTTCAAAACAGAGAAGTAACTAGGCATTCTTCATATGTCTCTCCACTCCATATGCTTCCTCCTGATATGAGCATCAGGGGAAACATTACTTAAAATGTTTTGTATTTAATTTTATCAATAGAGATATTTATGTTTATATATCTATCAAAATGTATAGTACATGATATATATATATAACACATAACTCATATATTTAAAGTACAACACTGTTACATATATTAGCTAATATATATTAGCTATGTGTGCATGTGTATATATATATATATATGTGCGTGTGTGTGTGTGTGTGTGTATGTATAGCTAATGAACAGAATGTCTGTATACAGATATCACAACTTTAAGGTTTATGGATATAGGTATAAAATATAAATATCTATCATTAGTTATCACCTTACGTGGATAGGAGACTGTGTCACTAAAGAATTCCTTCGTTGTTTTCACATCTGCAATAGAATCAGTATTTGAATTTCATGCTAACGTTTTTCTATAAATGTAAATGATCATACATGATGCTGAATTATCCTCCAGAATCATAAATTTCACCATGTGTATTTCCAAAATAACTGTTATCATTGGTATTATATTCGGAGGAACTATGTTTCAGATATGACAATTAACTAGCATATACATGGTTAATTGACAGCAGACTGCTGTTATAAATCAGAACAAAAAGGTAGGATATAATTTCTTTCTATAGATTATTTCTTTGATTTTATCTGTCCATTTTCTTTTCTTAGGAGACTAATTTCACCAAAAGTAGCACTAATGTTAAAGTGCTAAGTAATCTCGTCAAAAGTAGTACTAATGTTAAAGTGCTAAGTTCACAATAGATGTACAGTGCATGTGAAGTTTTTCGGTTCTGGGTTAAAATTCAACTATTTTACAAAGTTAAGGAAAGAGGAATGTTTGTTCAGTTACAAACATGCATTATGTTATCTGAAAACCAAAACTCTTAGATTATCTTATTATTATGTTACAGTGAATCTAAGAAAACATTTCCCCTTTAATGCAATGATATAATTTAATTATTGTTTTTATCTAGACAGAACATGAACTGGAATTTGATTTTGAATAATTTATCTTAAAAGAAAGCCATTGCTTCTTAAAATGTAAACATACATTGCATCCTTATTGGAGATAGTTTGATGGTGTAAAGAGATGGTGAGAGAGTCTATTCTAGTTCTCTACAGCAAAGGGTTCAAGGCAATTTTCTGGGTAGACTATTACATATAACTACCACCAAGAATAAGTCCACTCTTGAGCAACCCAGAAAAGACTGTTGAAAACATATAACATTACTGTTTGGAAGCATGCTTAATTGTAAAAAAAAAAGGTTATATTCCAAATGAATATTCAAAATATTCCCTCTTTGATGTAGTAAAATGAATTCCTATTCTTCCTTTCACATTCACTTTTTTTTTCAAACATACTTGATCATACTAAATTGCTATCAATATTGTAAAGGCAAAATGAGATTTCTGTCAATGTAGTCATAAATACACATTTTTTTCTAACCTAGCTTCTGTGAGCATTATATGATTTTGTCTATTTTGAAATAGAGCTCCCATTATTTCTAAGAAATATTATTCTAAGATATTTGATAGTTTAATAAAAATGCTTATTATGAGTTTCTCAGAAACAGACTTGTTTTTGTTATTATTATTTTTAAAATTATTATCTGAAGAGAATTTATCATGGAAAATCTCTTGGGTGTCTTAGAGAGGATTCTAAGAAACCTACATGAGGGGGATGAGTGGAACCCATAGATCCAACTTCCAGTGACAGAATAAAGATGACTGATGGGCTTGGCTAAGTCTGACAGGAGAAGTCAGTGAGAAATAACACACTGCTGGAGCTGAACCCACAGTGTTTGTTATAAAGCTACTCTAATTCAGAATGAAAGGTGGAAAATAGGTGGATCTCAGACAAGATAGATGTTAGGCATGAACATATAGGAGCTTTTAAAATCTTGAAAATTTAGAGGGAAAACGAAAATTGAGAGTGGCTAAAAGCCAGAGTGCGGGAGCCAAAAGACAAATGACCCTGATTTTTGATGTTGTTAATGCAGAGCAAGTCTCTGTTTTTCATTTTTCAAGTCAGAATCATTATCAATTTATGCTGTCCTGGATATAATGACTGAGATTAAATGCAAACTAGAACTGTCAACTGGAGAGTTAGATTAATATATTACTGTCCAATAAACTTAGCTCCACTGGTTAAAGCTTTGTATCAGAGATAATTTTTATAATAACTAAGTTTTACCAACATTTCAGAAAAAAAATGTCAAGAATGTTTAAAGTTAGATGCACTTTGACCCTCAAAACTCTTCATATTAGACCTTCATGTAAAAACACATCTTTTGTCATTGTTGAAATTTCTTTTCTTTCACAATCGTTTCTACTCTTAAGATTTTATGTTACATGTGCAGTAACCTGTCTTTAAAAAAATCATCTAAAATAATTTTGAGCAAATATGCACACCTTGTATGCCTACAACATTTATAGTAATGTAAACCAACATTGTCTCAACATTTTTGAAAAACCAAATTTCAAAAAAAATTACAATAGGCAATGCTCATGACTGATTTCACTGATTCAATATGAGTTTTCTCCTATTGACCAAAGAGCTCCCTCAAGTTAAAATGAGTTACAAGAAAATGCAAGGTTTACTCTGACATTGAAATTTTATAGCAAGAGTAGTCTAAAAAATATTATTTCCTTATTTATTGATTTAAAAAAAGTCCAAAAGAAGTTTTGTTTTCATTAAAAATAGTGGTCATTAAAAATTTAATGTTGGCATGGTATGGTATCCTACATCTGGAGAAGTGTGCAGTAGAACTCCTAATGTTCATTTAGTATTGTAAACAGATTTACCTCAATTAAGAAAAGAAAAGCTTCTAATTATAAAAATGTCAATAAGAAAGCTTACATAACTACTGAAATTGAAAACAAAGTAATTCCACTGTTAGAATGAGTTTAAATTTTACTTTCATAGCTTGACCAAAATTTTTTTCTGTGAATATATAAATTCAGTAAAAAGTGCTTTGTCTTCAGAAACAGAAAAAAATGAAAAAAAAAAAACTAAAAAAATAATTGTGGTTTCTTCTATTACATTTCTAAAAGTTCAAATTCATCATAGTTTTACTTATTTTCTCGTAGAAACTGGACAAGAAATGGAATAACTCATAGTTTCCATTTTCTAATATCAGGAATAACTTTAAAAACTATCTCAATGCTTTTAACTGAGAAGGCACAGTAGCAATAATTCAAACAATAATAAGCTTTGAATTGTCTTTTAAAAACATAGTCTTTAACTTCAAAAAACGGTATTCTTTGAATACCTTAAAATCAAAAAGTGATGTCTTTTGGTAACATATATATATTATATATATATTTATATTTATATATATAAATAAATTTATAAATTTATATAAATACATAAATATATTTTATATATATTTATATGTTATATATTTATATATATATATTTATATATATATTTATATAATATATATATATTTTTGAGACTAGGTCTCGTTGCCCGGGGTACCACAGACTCAAGCAATTCCCAGCCTCAGCTTCCCAGGTAGCTGGGATTACAGGTGCGCACAACCACGCCCAGCTATTATTTTTGGGACTTGGTCTCGCTATGGGCCCCGGACGGGACTCGAACCGCGATCCCTAGCCCTGGCCGCTTAATAGGCTGAAACTTACAGGCACGAGCCACTGTGCCTGGCCCCAAAAATAATTTCTTAAAGGTGTTTTAACAATCTGGTAAAATGTTTTAAGTAAACATTAATCTTACTCAAACACATTCTATGGTACTTATCTAAGATATATAAAGTAGATGAAGAAAGAACTGTTCCCAACTTAGTGGTTAACAAGAAAATTGTGATTCAGTATATATTTGCTTTGCTTTTCTGAGTTGCTAGGATGCTTCAGAAAAAACAAAAAATGAACTGTACTAACAAATATTTCCCCTTTCATGTCTGTAACTTGTCTTAACATGTGTCTTCAGCCCTCTGTGCCCATCGCCTTTCTGTTTATTACTTCAATTTGTCGCATTTTTCGACAAGTTACTGAAATATTGTTGTGCTGTGTACTTTCAACATGGTAATTTAGGATAGACAACATTAGAGAATTTATCTGTGTTCCAGGAAATGAAAAGATTTTAACAAGTTAGAATCCCTAGGTTATCAATAGAGACATGGATATGCTAGAAATCCAGATCACACTTAAACAGTGTAAATTTTCAATTAATATATCAAGTACTGACTGGTTTATTGGCAATTGTATTTTACAACATAGAGGAGGTATGAAATATCTGTCTTCACAGAACTTCCAATTTAGATAAAATGAAAATTTGGAAAATATTACAAATGAGAGTTAATAAATTATACTAAAGTGACTGAGGTAAAACTGGCAACATTAATAATTTTATTTAATTGAGTTAAACTTTCTATCTTTAATAGAAAACCACCTTTAGTTTTAAAAGAACTTATACAATACACGAATCTTGCTCAGACCTAGAACTCTTTAGTAGCACCCCCTTAAACAAATTAAAATGTATCTTAAGGAAAAATACCGAAGAGGTAAGTAGAAATTTATTCCTGAGGAATTGAAAATAATTGAGATTTTGAGCAAAGAAAAATATAGCATGCATGTGACAAGAGAAAATTGTCTGGTGTATTTGATGGTGGAAAATATCCTTGGGTTAATAATATTAAGTTGGGATTTATAAGGATAAACAAACTTTAGCCAAGTGATCAGAGAGATAGTTAGTGTTCAAATAGAGTTGTATACCATTTGGCTGGAAGTAGAAGTAGTATGGCTAAGATTAAACCAGCAATAGTGAAGCAAATGTATGCCTAGCAAGCCAAAATATGTTTAAGGACATGATCTTAGAATTATGTCTGGGACTTGGTTTTCATTTGGAGATAATTTCAGTTTGTGAGACATGCTATACTGGTTCCTTCTCAGTCATTCATTTCCCCGTAGCTCACGGTTCATGATTTTTACACAATTTCTTGTCAACAGTTTCAACTCATTATAATTCTTCTGTTCTACACACATAAAAATCCATATAGGATCAATGAAAAGTATTTGTTTGTTTAACCCATTCACCAACTGAGAAAAATGACTTTAAAAAACACTAAAACCCTGCCTCTTGGTAGCCGCTTTAATTCTTGTTTTTCAGTTTCTTGTCTGTCCTTCAGTTTAAAATTGATACTACCAGTAGCAGGGGTGGAGGGGTGGAGGGAGGGGGATGATGATCAAAGGCAGAAGGGACACAGCAACAATGGTGGAAGACGATGGGTACCTTGGTGACAGGTGTGGCATGGAAATACTTATTAAGTGGGAAAAGTCTACATTTTTATACATGGTCTTAGTCAGAAGGTTGAGAAGCAAAGATCCTATTTTGTAATCAAATATACTTGTAAATCAATTGTTACCTCAATAACAAAAATTGAACTCTCTCTCTCATATATATATATATATATATATAAAATCAATTCATTCTGCTTCTTAAATTGTAGATAATTAAGACCTTCCCACCCCTGTGTAGTTTCAAACTTCCTGGGGTATCATCTCATCATTCTCGACCTGGAAATTCTTTCTTATTTCACAGAGAAAACAGACACTAACATATCTTAATTAATTAATATTTCCATTTCTAAACCACCATATTTTCTTCATTGTATATGCTATTTATTTCTTCTATGTGCTACACAATAGAAATGAGTTTTTGTATGTCAAGAATGTTGCTTGGCACAAGATTTGCGTCCTTTCTGAAAAGATTTCTACTTTACCCAAAAATGAGTGATTTATCGATTACCAGAAGCCTATAATATATTAAATCTCTTTATCACTATTGTTTCTGTTCATACAGAATGTGCTTTTAAATGTGCTTAAGTTTACCTATCTTGGAAAAGCCACAAGGAAAAAATCTCTAGCACAATTTGTCCCTCCAGATCCATGTTTTATTTCAGATGATCACTTGTCTTTCCTCTGATTCTTAAGAGATTTTTGTGAAATGATTTTTCATGGGATCATAAGTCATTATCTAATCTATTATCAGTACATTGTTTCAATCACGTTTTTATCTTCAGAAACATTAAAATAGCAAAAATACATCTAATAACCATAAAATACACAGAACAATGATTTTGTACAAAGTATAGTGATCACTTTATGGTTCACCTACATTTTTGTTTCTTCTCTGGGAGTACTGACTACTCTCTTCCTTAAAATCACTTTACTATAGCAATTTCACCCCTTTATTCTGTAATTTCTTGCCTTTTTGTCCAAATATATCATTTTGATTTAGTTTTTATTTGTTCTTATTTATTTTAAAAATTTGTGATGGTCCTCGGTGCAATTTACACACCTTTGTTGAGTAAACACATCAATTCTATGGATTCATTTATATGTACAAAGTATAATTTTGTAATCTTAGCTTTCAATCATATATTTGTAGATAAATTTAATCATTTTATATATCTATGACTGTTTCCACCACTTGTCAATATATGCTGAGAATGTCTCTGTAAAGCCAAAAATAAGATTTAGGGAAAGAAAGATTATAGTTTAGAATTTGGATTTGTAGGCAAAGGTTATGATAAAATAATACCATATTTTATGTTGCCCAAGAAAAGAGGAAATTCCATTTCCTCTTTTTCTCCCTTATAGTTTTTGCATTATGAACACATCTACAATGTGTTTCACATATGCTTACCTTACTATTAGCATAATAAAAAGGGGGAATTCACCCATTCACCAGGAAGATTATTTTCTTATTCATACTCAGCAAGCCAAATGTGTATCTGTAATGTGTTAGTTAGACTTTTTCCTCCATTAGCCTGTATAACCAACCAGTTCCTGTTGTATTGCATCTTCCCCAGTATTGTACAGTCCACTGTGTGTGCACATGTGTGAGTTTGCATACCTAGGCCTAGGAGAGAGGGGTTAAAGATCTTGGGATAGCAGTATGTGCATGAAAAAAGAGGATGAGATATCATGAGAGAACACCAGAGAGCCCAAAGAAATGAGTGACTATTCCTGGGGCTTTGGGTAGCTGACGCTGGCTGACCAGCGTCCCCTGCTCTGCCCTGCCCTGCCCAGTGTGTTCATGTAACTGCTAGCACCTATAAAGACCTACCCAGATTGATGAACTGATGCCCATGCACTATTTTCAGTGTCATGAGTAGGATGCTTGCACCACATTGGCCAACAAGGATAGGATGGTTTGATGCAGACAGAGAAGGCATACCAAGTGGTATAGATGGCTGAATAGCTCAACAAAGAAAGTGACTTTGGTTAAGTCATTTATCCTTGATGAATTTCTCTTTGAGAAGACTGGGAGTGAGATGTTCCTTAAATAGCTTCTGTCTTGTAAATATTTTAGCATTCTTATCCTTGCCATTTTTATTTGTTTTCTAAGCAAAACAACTTTCTTTATGTCTTTTCCTATTTACATCACTGCTGCAGGAGTGCTGACGAGTTCCTAAGAGCTGGCAAAGAATTATATAGTTGCAGATCCCAGAGCCCATTAACCTAAACTGAGTAGCTTTATTCTCAGCTGTAAGTTTGTGACCATATATTTCATTATATCCTCCTTTACCTTCAGCTGCCAGGATACTTTAGTTGTTATTTACATAATTTAAAACTCTGTCACTGACAATCTAAATGTTACTTTCTTCCATCTGTTGACTCTGATATATAAAAAAGCATGGCTTTTAAAATTTGCTGGTCTATTTCTATCCAAGTGTACTAATTTTTAGTGTTGCCTTCAAATTCATTATTTTTGATAAAACTAAAAGAAGGAAGACAATCTAATTACTTCAGCACAAATACCCCAGTGTCTCTTGAAATATAGAGTCAATATTGCCTTAATGATTAAATCTATCTGTCAGGAGCTGTATTTCTACCTGAAATACAATAATAAGGCAAAAATGTTCAGCTTTTTCATTTGTTCTTTATTATCTTTATAGCACATTTTTAAATAATCTTAAAGATGAAAAGTGTTAAGAAGAAGCACGTATCAAAGGAACACATTATGCTATGAGTTGGAATAAGTTGACTAAAGGCAGGCCATCTTGCCCTCAAAACATAGGCTTAAATCATCTGTCAGTCCACAATAATACTTGTTTTTCTCAATTTCACATCTTTTTCTTCTAAAAACTGACTCCATTTCTGGAATCCATTAGGCATTTTATATCCCATTTTCTAGTACCTGCTTCTTTTCATATAATCTAAATTAACCCAACTCCACTTGACAATTGAGCTTCTAGAAAAAAGCTCGGTTCATCATTATAAAGCCGACCCAAAGGAATGGGTAAGAAGCTTTTATATAATAAAACAGTGAGCTCTGGCAATCACAACTTTTATTAACTGGCATACCCTAAAGAGCCTAAGTAAACACGTTTGAAAATTGATTTCCTTGGGTAATATTCTTGAATGTCCTAAGTAAAATCCTTTGCTGAGTAGTTACGTTGGAAAAGATAGAAATAAAATAAACTTTAATGTATTATTACTCTGGTCATCTTTTTTTTTTTTCTTGAAAAAATGAGGACTCAAAAAGATAACTTTGAATCTAAATATAAAATTTATGTTAAGGAAATTAAAGTTCATTTATGTTGATTTAAAAATAAGGGTTTGGCTAGATTTTGCTCTCTTTCAGAATATTTCAACTAACACACAAGAACCTTCTTACATGCTTCCGTTTTGTCTTGTTCTTATGCTATATCTGGGAAAATAGAACGTTACTATATTATGTTGTTTCTGTTTAAATCTTAGGAAAGGAAATCAAATTTATTAGTTTTTCTGTCTTGTCTGAAAAATTTATTTTAATATTCAAAAGAGAAATTTGCAATTTTTTCTTGATGCATGAGTGAACATTGCTTATATTTTACAATTTATAAAACAGTGTTGAGTATGTTATCCCAACCATGTGCTAAGGAAATCTTTATTTTTTTTCCAAAAAGAAAAGGAGGCAGACAAAAAATAAAATTCAGATGCTACAAGTAGTTATGCGTATTCCCAGATAATCATACTACAATTTTGTGATGATTTTTAACAGCTAAGGGTAATTTACCACTAATCAACAGATGACAAGACTTTAAAGAAAAAAAAAAATTAAAAGGGCCCAAAGTAATTGGCAGGAAACTATTTAATTTTCAAATTTTCACCTATTTCACTATTGAGGAAACTTTTTTATTTTTTAATTCGAGGAAGCAGCATTCATAAAAGTAACAGTAGAGAAAACACAAAGAGTCCATCTGATTGCATATCAATTATTATTTTGTTCTTATATTTCTTTGGTTAAAAAATAAGGTAATTCAGCAGGAGAGTCTAAATATCTTAGAATTTCTAGTTACCACTAGAAGATAATAGATAGTTTAAATTACAAAAATGTGCAATTATAACTTTCAGAAACAGAGACATTTAAATTATGTTAGATATGATTAATGACTCTTAGATATGATTAATGACTACGATAAATGTTATGGTTTGAACAATGTTTTAAAAGAAAACTAGATGAGGTTATGAATAACCATATTTTTGTTAAATATATGCAATTCACAAACTCCAGACATCAACAGGGTCATTCCTACTAATCCAGAAATCTCTTTATACCACATTGTAATGTAAGCTATTCTGAACACTACTTGTAGTGTAAGCATCAGGTTTGGCAACCTGCATAGGTTCTTTACTGGTTTTAGCAGTTACATAAACACACTAAGCAGGGGAGAGCAGGCCAGGGCCAGGTATGGTTGGGAGGGGGGGGTGGGGAAGTGGTGCTAGGAGGCAGGTGAGGCCCCCAGACACCCCAAGAATCTTCACTTCTTTCTTTGGGCTCTTTAATCCTTCCCCTACTGCTCTCATGCTCTCGGCCACCCCTATTATTACCATACTTCTAGGCCCAGGTGCCCACGCTTACATATACACACATCTACTGGGCAGTGCAACCATGGGAAAGATGCAATAACCCAGGTGCTGGTTATTGGTTAATGGAAGACAAAGTATGACTAACCTCACTTACCCCGCAAAAGATATGCATCTTTCACGTAATCACTGTCTTCTTCATAGCATTCATGCCTATAGACTCCTTAAACATAATCACTATTGATTTTGATAACCTAACACTGAAAGCCTTAAGGTAAATTAAATTCCTTTAAATTTGTGAGGGAAATATGCAGAGAAAAATTTTTGAATGACAAAATAACAAGAACTGCACATACTTGCTAAGATAATAATAGTTGATTAATTATGAATAATTATGACTTTTAATAATTAAGAATCTGTGACATACATACAAATAAACGTGTGTTCACTGGATAAAAACACTTCAAATATACCTACAGTTGATGCCATCCCTAGCTGATTCTGAGAAAAGTAAAGGAATCTTCCATTAGTACCAGGTGTGTTCACTTTCCTAGCATTTTTCAGTGCTTCCTACTTAATCTACTAGCACTGGTGGTTCATAAATAATCCTCAGATGGTTACTGCCAAGTGCACTTTTCATCAGTTTTCAAACTGATTGACATAACTCATGATAAAATACTCATGGGAAAAGGAATGCCTAAATGGAATTATTATTCTGATTGATTTTCAGTCATCACTTTCATTTTATTTGTGTAGGATGGACTCAGAAATTTAATTCGTTAATATTTTAATTAAAATAGTACTTCTTAGGAGCACTAAAAAGAGTCCATTGGAGAACTTAGTGAATGCTCATGAAGAGAAACATTGTTTTTAAACATTTGATGCAAGATAGGTTAAAGCCCTACAACCAATATTATGAAAACATACAACAACAAAAACATCAAATAGCTTATTGTGCTTATTAGAGTGCCCAGCTACAGGAGGGACTAACCTCAATGAATAGAATGCTCTTAGTTTTAATAGAGATAAAGCTAAAACTCTGTGTATACTGCATGATACAGAAACACAACTGTTATACACTAGAATTATTGCAAATCTCACACTTTCTTTAATATGGAGATTTTTTTTCCAAATTGGACTTGATTAATAGTAAAACATTCCCTTTGTGAATATACCCACTATGAGTTTTTGTTTGTTTTTGTTTAGTTTTTTTAAGGAGAAGCAGTGTTTCTCTTTCTTAAACACAGGACTGGAAAACACTGAATAGAGGATGCCCTCTCAATTCAAACCAGTGCCAATAGAATTCTTAGATTCTTCTTTCAATGAAACGGTAATTTTCAAGGAGTGAAAACTGGAATATTTGAATTGTAATTATTAGTTTGCTAGTATATTATTTGAGATTCCTGTAAGGATGTTGGATAATTCAAGTATATTGAGGTTTCTCACTGTCAGGGACCCTAGGAAAACTAAAACAGAAAATGGCTCCACTGAGAAGTTGTGCTCTCTCTCTCTCTCTCTCTCTCTCTCTCTCTCTCTCTCTCTCTCTCTCTCTCTGTCTCCCCTCCACACACACAACACACCCTCTATCCCCCCACCTCCTTACCCTTATCATTGACACAATTTTGTAACCCCTCTTTAAGGAAGAAAATATGGAAAGTGTCAGTATTCACTGTATATATTAAAACTTCAACTAAGTAAAATATTTTAATTCAAGTATTATGATTTCAAATAATAAATATCAAAGGGAGTT
>PVHY01022615.1:0-22145 GCA_004024945.1 Uropsilus gracilis
CCACCCGTCCAAACATCTACCCATCCATTCAGTCATCAGTTCTTGGGGGCAGCTTTGTTGTGGGTGCTGGAGATATATGGGGGTCACCCAGAGACACCCTTGTTCTCTAGAGAACCACTGATAGGAACTTGGGGTTGGGGGTGACAAGAACATCGTGTTAATAACAAAAACAGTCAATTACTGGGTATTGACCACAAAGCCACAGGTCACAGTGCTGGTTTGTATCTCATTTCATTCTTGCAATGACTCTGAGGACTGTTTTTTGTCCTAAGTCTTCAGAAGAGGAAACATAAGCTAAGAAGCAGAGTCACTTGCCCAAGGTCACAGAGCCAGTGAACAGCAGAGCCAGATGGGAACTGAAGCAGATACCCAGAGTCCCAGCTCTCAACACTGCTGTCTCCTGGCTGCATAAGCCAAGGCTAGAAGAACAAGGCAGGAGGGTCTAAAGGGCTGGGCAGCAGTGTAGAGGCAAGCCCATCGTGTGCTGCAGGTCAAATACCAAGTAGAAACTGACTGGTGATATGAAGAGACTGGCATAAGCAAAACTGGGTGATTTTATAGGATTTTTATTTTGAAGTGTGGATTTTCTCTTCTTGCCCATCAGTCGCAGTGCTGGGTAAGCATCAGGTCACGTGGGATGCTTGTAGGAACACAGATTCCCAGGTGCCACGCAGACTGATTAAATCTAAATCTTCAGGGGCTGGGCCCCGTTGCTGCATTTATACCAGTCAGTTTGGTGTTTGGCAGTCTGTCAAGAGCTGCTGAAGGTTGTGGAGCAAGGGGATGGTAGGTGTGGATTCTATATCTATCATTCTGGTAGGTCTTTGGAAGGCTGGGGAGGAGCTAGGAGATTTTTCTGATCTGGGAGGGATGATTTAAGGAGAGAAAGGAAACAAGCACAGGGCATATTTAGGAGATTAAATCAGTTGTTCCTGCTGCTGATTGGGCTGGGAGAGCAGTGGGGGAGGCCAAAGATAACTCCTGGATAACTGGTGGTGTCTCCAACCAACCCAGAGTGTTCTGGGGGTGGGGGAGGCAGAACCAGCTTGGGGGCTGGGGAGATGGAAGCTTCTGGGGAGCAGCCACGTGAAGAGCTGTGAGAAGGGTTGCCTTTGCTGGTCTGAAGCTCAGGAGAGAGATCTGTGCCTGGGATAGGATGTGTGAGTGGCAGTGAGTGAACTGCTGAGCAGGTCAGACCATCCATGAAGGCAGCGAATGCCAAGGACTAAGGGTCCGACTCCTGCCTTGAAGGGAAAGCCCTGCAAATGACAGCCAAACGGCTGTGTGGTGAGTTGTGGCTGTCAGGAGTGGAACAGGTGCTGGAATTAGATACCTCACTAGAAGCTGCACTTCCTCCCCTGTCCTCCAGCCTCATGCCATGCCAGAGCCCGCGGGGCTGAGAGCTGCTAGAGAAGCCAGCACTGCAGTCCAGGGTTTTTGGAAGAGTGAGGTGGGGGGAAAGTGAGTCAGCATCCAGCGAGGCAGCGTGACAGAAGCTGCTCTCCACTTGTTGCCTATTTTGGGAAAGTGAGATTTCTCATTAAACAAAGCATGGTCGAACTCATGGTCACAGCCCCAACCCAGCGCCCGGGAGGGCCAGGGCAGGCTCAGACAGGCCTGCCTTCGGAAGCAAGCGCCGGGAGACTAGCTGTACTGTGGGAGGTGTAGGAGTGATCCATCTAGGAGAGAGGAGGCCTCTGCGTGGGGAGGCAGACAGAGTGATTGCAGGAAACTTTTGCCCAGCTGAATGCTCCCAAATTAAATTGTGCTTCTCTGAAGGATGGGCATTCAGCGTATCAACATGGAAGACGGTTGCGGAAGGAAGGAAACGAGCATTTATTGAACTGATTTCTGTGCCAAACACTTTACATACATTATCTCATTTAACCCTCATCACAACCCCCAGAGAGAGGGGTTATTATTGTCCCTTTCTTCAGAGAAGAGGAAACTGAGACTTATGAAACTGAGAGATGAGTCTGAGGTAATAGAAAGGCTTGTACTTACTCTGTGTGCATATGAATCTAAGCCCATTCCTTGAATCAGCTAATGTGATCTTCACAACATGTGGGATGTGTTATTAGTGTAGCTTTTTTTTTTTTTTACAGATTAAGAAACAGGCACAGAGAGGTTAAGTAACTTGCCCGAGGTAACACAGCTAGGATGCAAGGAAAACAAGGTGCAAAGCCAGGCAGCCTAGTGCCAAACGGGTGTACCCGTAACCACGTTACAGTACACTTGACCTTTTCACACAGGTGATAAATGACTTCAAAACCATGCTCTTTCTGTTCAGTACACTTCGTTCCTCAGGCCTTGGGCCACTTCCCATAGCATTTATAGTGCAATTTTGTATAAATCATCTGGCTGAATATGTGGCAGTTACATTTTGAAATGGAGCATCTGTTTCACTAATTCTAATGATCCTTCAGTGGTGGCTGTAAACTTGTATCAGAGAAACAGGCTGATCTGCAGAGATGTTCCGGGAAAGGGCTGGATGATCTCACCTCCTCAACGTGGTCATAGGGGCAGCTGGGGCCTTGATGCGGTAGATGCGGCCTGAGCTCCTCGAGACCATAGACAAATCCCTTCCTCTTTCTGGGTCTCTGCTTCCTTGTCTGTAAAATGTATTGCTCTCTAATGTATCCTACAGCTTTCTCTTTCACTAAGTTTCAAAGAAACTATGGACATTGACAAACACTGCAAAGATAAAAAAACATGTAATAAACTCTCAGAGCCTCACATCAGGGATCAATACATGGCCAGTCTTACTTCTTCTATGCTCCCACCCACTTCCCTCTCCCCCAGCAGATTATTTTTAAGTAAATCCCAAACATTATCTCATCTCATCTGTATACATCTAGAAAAAGATGACTTGGAATAAACATCCATTACCATTCCATTACCATGCTTAAAAATCAACAGTGATTCCTTAATATCATTGACTGTGGAACCGAACTATTAAAAAGTTGTTTCATGATATGATGAAAGCCAAATAGAAGAAGCTTCTAGAATCAATCGTAGCATTTACAGAACTTGTGGCCGGAGAACAATCTTGGAGAGAATTGTAACATCATCCAGCATGTCTAAACACACAGGCCCACACACATGTTCTTGAAGAACAGAATCTTTTTTACTAGCGTACATGGAGGGTAGGTTTGCTATATGTGCGCATGCCGTCCTGAGTACGGCCAGGCACTGTCTCCTCCACTCTGTTTGGTAAAGAGAACCTCCCTGCTTGTACAGTGCCATCACGTTGCAAAGCTGGTGACCAGAAGTGGGGTCCAAACCTAAGGGAATCAAAAAAGGATGAAAAAAAAAAACCTGTGCTGTTTAACTGCATGGACAGATTAAAAATAACTTGAGGTTAACTAGCTTCATCCCTTCACCGAAATAGTTTAAAGCTTGGGACAGGGAAAAAAAGAAAGTGTATTCTCTGAAAAGAATGAATATCCATTTTGCAGTGTCTCCTACCCCTTGCTCAAAAGTCAGGTGAAATGAGCCGTGTCCTCTTGCCCAGCAGTGTTCCATGAGGTCTTACCTCAGGGCTTTTGGCCTGGCCTCTCTCAGCTGGAAGCTCTAGCTCTCATCCTCTCTGACTAACCCTCAGGCCTTCTTTGATCATCTCAGTGTGAAACTCCCTTTTGCCTCCCTGAGCTTTCAGCCTTTGTGGCCTCAGTGTTCACCTGCCAGCCTCACCCTGTTCAGTGATTTTCCTTGCATCCACCCTCTCAGACTCTTGAAATGGCTGCATGTCTGTCCTGCAGCTCATTACTAGTGTCTGCCACCCATGGGTACGATGGGTTCATCTAGTTGCCAAGCTTTTCCCAAGTGCACCAAGTCCTGAACTCAGGCTTTGGCATTCGGAAGTAACCAAGATTTGGTCCCTGAGATTTGGTTTCTGGTCTGCAGGGTGAGGGCTAGTTCCCAAGATTATAAGCTGACCTGTTCGTTGGCGTGTGCTCAGGTGGCACAATAACGTCTTTCTTCCAAAGATTTTTTTTCAAAAGCAGGCTTGAGAAGTTGCTAATTGAAGAACACTTAGAGAGAGGTTCCTGCTTAGGAACATTAATTGTGGCCATTTGCTCTGCCCGAATTATCCGTGAAGTCATCAGAGGCACCTAACCAGGAAGCAAAGCTCTCGGGAGGCTATTAACCATTTAGCCTTCTCTAAGCGCAAGGGAATGAAAATTCCATTTCCTGAAGGGCAGGGTGAGGCTGCCTTTATTGCAGGTAAAGCATGGCGCTTGGAGAGTCAGAGGGCAGCGACCATGCCCAGAGTGAGTGTGCTGAGCCACGGCACCTAGCTGTGCACTGGGCACCCCTGGGATGTGTTGACGAGCAAAATTAAATAGGTGACAAGGACTTGGACAAAGTCTTGATGGAACTTCTGGAATAGCAACTCTGAGCAGACTCTGCTGTTTTCAATGGCCACTGTAGCCATCCTGTTAGTGCTGACGTGGCCACTTCTGGGAGGGAGGCGTGTTTGTGTTTGGCAGTGGGCTGGGGAGTTGGTGTGAAGAGTTGCTTTACTGTGGTGACTGTACTGTCCTCTTTGGGTAGACTATTCATATGGCCTGGTATGATGGAAGAAGGCAAGAAAAGTGGGGAGCAGGCGGAGCACAAGCTGAAGGAAGTGGGAGCTGAAAGAAAGAGCAAGGAGGGAGTAGTGGAGTGAAAGTAGCTTGTGAGAGATGGCCAGGCACAGAGTGGGGAAGACAGGGTGGGTAGGCTGGTTTTGAGGATCATTCCCCTGAACTCTGCATACCCTCACTTGGCCTGACTGTCTGCAAGAAGCCGGTTTGGTTTAGCTATGGACTCTTAGGTGCAACTCTTCCCAGAGAATCTAAATCTGTATTTATGGAGATCTTCTAGAACACTGGTCCTTGCCTGGGGCAGGCAAGGATAGGTGCCCTGTGGGGTTCCCAGGACAGCTTTCTCCACATTCACCTTACCTTGGACCCCATGGGGCCTGGATCCTTGGGTTAGGTGTTGGAGCACAGGGCTTGGACAGGCTGTGTGGGGGTTCTGTGGGGTTCCCTGGTTAGACCCCTGCCCCCACTTTGATCTGTCGGGTTCCTGAGAGGCACATCTCCAGGGAGCTCATTACCCATCCAGGTAACTCTTTCCACTTTTGGCTTTGGTATTGGGCCTCCCACAGAATATGCCGAAATCCTCATCAATGTGGACCCTCAGCTGGCAAAGGTTATATTCCAGTCCAAATACCCATGTTGTTTCTTGGTTAATAGCTAGTAAACTAATCTAGGAAGGGATCTGAGTTAGGGGTGTGCTAAGAGAGAATAGGTTAAGAAACACCCAACTTTTGAATTAGGGTAGAGAAAGATGATAGTGGTACTTAAAAATACGTTTATGCTGTTTCCCCTCAATTATGAAAGTAGTGCTTGTTCCTTATGAAAATTCGAAAATACTGAAAAGAAGTAAACAAAACCTCTCTAATCCCACCTGCCAGATATAACCATTGTTAATTTCTTCGTGGGTGTCTTTCTCATTAACAGCCATTGTTAATATTTTGAAGAGTGTCTTTCTCATTAAATTATAGATCTGTCAGCTTCCTTTTCTCTCACAATAGTGAGATATTTTTTGCATCCCATTAGTATTAATCTATGCAACCTTTATATTTTCCTCTTTTTAATCGATGTAACATTGGATTACAATACTAAATAGGTTTTTTAGGTGTATAGTTTCTCACCAAAGCAACTGCTATATCTTCCCATGCCCAACAGCAAAAGTTCAGTCACTGACCACTACCAACCAATTGACTCCTTCTACCTATTCCCTCTCTCCTCCTTCCCAGCTGATAACTACCATTCTGTTCTCAGAGTCAAAGGGTTTTTGTTTTGTTTTCTTGGTTTGATTGCTGTTTTCCCTTCATATTGCACAAACAAGTAAAATCATTGGGATGTGTCTTTCTCCTCTGACTTATTTCACTCAGTAAATAGACCTCTCATGGTGTCACAAATGGCAAGATCTCATCTTTTTCACAACCAAGTAGTATTTGTTTGTATATAGTTACCACATCTTTATCCATTCATCTGTTGTTGGGCACTTGGATTTTCTTATCTCATATTATGAGTAGTACTGCAGTAGATATAAGGGTGCATATGTCTTTTCAAACTAGTGTTTTCATAGTCTTTGGGTAAATATCCAGAAGTGGGATTACTGGATCAGATAGTCATTCCAGTTTTAATTTTTTGAGGAGGAACCTCCACAGTGTTTCTCATAGTGGCTGCATCAATTCACATTCCCACCAACAGTAGACAAGTGTTCCTTTTCCTCCACATCCTGACCAGCATCTGTTATTCCTTGAGTCTTTAATAACAGATATTCTAACTGATGTGAGGTGAAATCTTTTTGTGGTTTTGATTTATATTTTCCTAATGATAGATATCTTTTCATGTGTACACTATCTTTCTTAAAAGCTATTCGGTTCAGTCATTTTCTGATGCTTGGGGCACAGCAGAAACTTGGAATGACTTAACCAATCAGGATCAGACTGAATTTGCCCCTATTGCATAGCATAGTAGCCTCATGCCTTTTGCTCTGCTAACAGTCAGTACAGATTGGTCTTGGCGACTTGTGAGTCATGAGATTAAGGTCAAGACCTTGATCTGGAGCTGTCCAAGAACTGCCCAGGTCTTTCCTGAACCTGAGACCAAACTTCTTGCGCTTGGACTTTTCTCCTCAATTGGGCATCATGGTTGATTGGGAGTTGAAATTCCCCATAGAGCCCAGTTCTTCAGATTCACTCAGCTTGACTCAGCACTGGAACAGCTAAACCAGGGTCAGGGTTTAGCTGAACTTCTGGGATGGTGGAGGGGGCGGGTCATGATTGGGATGCTTAGGTCCCTTGCACTCTACTATCAGCCAGCAGCCTGTGACCTTGGGAAGGGAACCAACTCTGAGGTTTGGCTTTTCCTTCTGTATAGTGGAGAGAACAACTCCTTTCTAGGCTAGCTCGTGAAGCTGAACAGATGAAATGAGAAGTTGCAGGTACAGTAAACTGCAGTGTGTCAGGCAAGCCTGGGCTACACTTGATTCTCAATCTCCTTATGTAGCCTGATAAAACAGTACTGGTTCAAGCCTCTGTTGTTCCCCCAGACAGAGTGGACTCATCGGCTGCATGAGCTTTGGGGTGAAGTCCCTCCTGACTCCAGATAAGGTGAGTCCTAGGGAAGCTTCTGGCAGGGCCATTCTACCCAGGGCAGGGATGGTAGTATAGACAAGGGCCATTGTCTGGAAGCCTTGGTAGGGCTCCTGTCTTTGACATGCTACCCCATTGAGAAAGACACCCCCCCCCCCGCCAGATGCTGGAACAGCGTCTCTGGGTATGTTACCTGCATGACCCAGGTCTAGCTCTCCTTGGTTTAAGAACGCATCAGTGTTCCCTATGGAGCTTCCTTCGGGCAGAGTGAGGACTGATCTAGAGTCCCCCTTCATCTGGGTCACCAGTCCCTTATCCTTCCCTACTCTGTGTCTTACCCCCATCTGGGGGCTTTTGAGCAGGGGAGGGTGAGCTCCTTTTGCAAATCCCTGGACATGTCCTGGTGGCCTGCTAACATGACATTGCTAGGGGGCCCTGCTGCCCAGATTTGTATGTTGGAAGGTAATTCTGGGGCAGGTGACTGAGGGCCCTTTATCCTGTGTGTGGATCCCCAGTATCTTCTCTTGATTGTAGCCTCAACTTTATTCCCTCTTGGGAGATGATGTTCCCCCCTTGGGGACTGTCAGGAGCCTCAGGCTTCTCTCCATCTTCTGACTACTCCATTCCTTCTTTATTCCTGCCCTTCTGGTCATTTATTTGACTCCTGTTATATACCAGGCACAGTGTTGGGCACAGTAGACTCTGCATACAACGTAATGGGAGGGGGGCAGGCATCAAGGAGACAGTTGTCCTCCAGGGCCAAGAGGCTGTGGAATTCAGCACAGGGAGGACCAGCTCTGTCAGGAGCATCAGGGAAGGCTTCCTGGAGGTGTAGGTGCAGCAGCTCCCTCTGGCCAGGGATACTAGGGTGTTTCTGTGGAGAGAGACTGCTCCTGAAGGAGGCTCTTAAGGGGGCTTGGAGGCTGACTTTGAGCTTGTTGTGCTTTCTTTCATGACAGGAGATTAGCGGCTGGTATTACCTCCTGGGGGAAGACCTGGGCCGGACCAAACACCTGAAGGTGGCCAGGAGGCGACTGCGGCCCCTGAGAGGTTCGAGTATGCCTCCTTCAGCTTCTTCCAGACGTGTTGTCCAGACCCCATTGTGTTTTGTGGCCCCCATCACCCCATGTGGTGATTGGGCCACAGGTTCTGCTAGAATGCAGATTGCAGGCAGCCTCTGGTCCACAGCACCTCTGTTTACCTGGTGGGATGTTCTTTGGAAAGGCTGAGGGGTCTGACCCCACAAGGCTCAGCTCCTCTCACCCCCAGCTCAGGGAGAGCTGGACATCAGGAGCTTCCTGCATGGTCCCTTCCCTGGGCCAGTGGTCTCAGGATCCCTGCTAACCTGTCTTGTTGGCTTTGGGATGGGCGTCTTGTGAACAGGGTATGTGGGTCCTGCCATGAGGCCTGAGGCTCAGGACTTGGATTTTGTGTCCACCTCTGTCCTGTTCTTCCCAGTGCAGATCCCCTGCCTCACCTGAGCCTCAGGTATCACCTGGAGGCCAAAAGTGACCTGGGCAGCAGCCTGGCCTTGTCCTCTGCCAGGGGGTGGGGAAGAGTACCAGTGAAATGTTCCTTTATGCACCACAGAAGAAACGTTCTGACTGTGCTGTCCACTTTCCAGACCCGCTTCTGAGAATGCCAGGCAGTGAGGACACTGAGAATGGGCAGAAACTCAAGGTAGGTGGCGGCAGCCTGGGCAGGGCTGATGGGGCCCGAGCACTGTTCTCGCCCTAACCCAGTCCTGCTCAGGACAGAAGGCCCTGAAATGTGGCACTTGGGGCCTGAGATGCAGACTTGCTTGGTACTTGAACACTCAGGAAGTCGTGGGTGTTTAGGTGCTCTTCTTCGACCTGTGCTTGGGCCAGAGGAGGGAGAGAGCAAAGCCCCTGCTTCTGGAAAAGGATGAATGAGGGTCTTAGTGAGCACTGCCCTCTTGGCCCCCTTGTTGCCCCAGGCTCTGTGGTGGGATGTCCCTCTCAGGTTAGGCCCACTTGAGGTCAGGGAGCAGCCAGGAGTCCAAACCTAAGACAGTGACTTCTCACTCCACTGGGGCTTTGAATTCAGAGGGAGCTTGTGTAGGGAGTTTGCAGAGTTCTCCAAAATTCCTGGTGTCTTAAGACACAGCTGGCGATCCTCCTTTAATGAAGAGAGGGAGGAACAAACTCACAGTGGTCAAGCGGCCTTCTGTGCCACCATTACCCATTGTCCTCACCTCTGAGGTGGTTACTTCCCCATCTCACAGAGGAGAGAGATGTGCTGACTTCAGAGCTGGACGGTGACTCTCCACAGCCACACAGCCAGCAGGTGTGTGGTTCTGAAGCCACGCAGGTTCTGAAGCAAGGTCTGGTCACCCCCTGAGTGCCCTTGACTGTGCTTCCTCTTGTGTGTGGCCTAGTTGGGGAGATAGAATATTGGTGTTTCCTATGTGATCTCTTGCATGTAGGCACATTGTAATCTACAGAACACTGGCCTTTTCATTCACTCAATTCATGCACGGCCTCGCTCATAATATATTGGACATCTCCATGCGCTGTGCTGGACACTGGGAGATAGCCCAGAGCTAGTCAGTGTCTCTGCCCTCATGAGCTTACAGTCTACAGTTGTGCTGTCAGTATGGTAGCCACTAGCCATCAGTGGCCATGGCAAGTATGACAGAGCACCTGGGTTTCCAATTTCATTTCAGTTTGAATCATTTACATCTCTCTTGACATGTGCATAGTCGCTGGTGTTTCAGACAGCATAAGCTTAGAGTAACTTGCCAGTTACTGTTTTCTGTGGCTTCATTAGGCATTTCAAACATTCTTCAGTATGTTTCCGAAGGGGAGCTGCAAATTTCTTCCTTCTTATGCCTAAACTTCCTGAGCACTTCTCGGACAGTGTCCAGGGAACCTTACTGGTAGTGTGAGAATGACACGGACATTGGCACTGGAGGAGTTCTTGGGGGCTAAGGGGTCCTGCTTCCTGCTGGATTCTGCACCACAGTCCCTGCCTGAGCCTGCGGGGGGGCATTTTCTGAGGGGCACTGGTTTTCCTGGGCTTGTAGACTCAGCGATGTCCTTCGGTCTCACAAAATGGGGTTGCTTGTCAGAGGCTTGGCTGAGTCAGGGGAGAGTCCCCAGAGGTAATCTGTTTAACTCCCCCAATATGTGACTGGGGGCTGAAGGCCCCCAAACCTGGGTGACCTTGCCGTTGTCATGGCAACCAAAGTTGGGCTGTATCAAGGGTCATCAAGGGCGTGGTTGGGTGGCTGGGTTTCCCTGGGGAGTCTGAGGTAGGTGTGACCTGGACTCATCAGGTCCTACTCTGCCAGGCAGCAATCAAGGCTTGAGTTTGGGTATCAACTCCATTGCCACCCCAAAGTGTGACCTTAACCTCTCTGGACCCCAGCTTCTTCGTGGGTAAAACAGGGAAGCTGAGTTATCTGATGACTAGAAATCCTTTCCCGTTTACCTTTATGGTCTCCCTGTCACCAGGTCCTATGTGGATGAGAAACTGAGCCTCATGGGGCTTCTGAGTAGCAGTCTGGTCCTCTCACTCCAAGTGTTTGGAGTTTCTGTCTCAGCATGGAATGTCTGTGGGTGTAGCCCCCCAAGGTGTCTTTGGATTATTTTTTTAAAAAATAATTTATTGATTTGTCACATTTGTGCATTAATTGACCCCTGGTATATATATGGTCCTCCCTCCTCCCCCCTCCTGTCACTCCATCTCCCATCTTTCTGCGATTTGTTGGTTGGTGAAGTTGATGTTTAGTTGTTCGTTGTTTGGCCCGCGGGTCTCTTCCCATATCTGGTAAATGTTCTTATCCTGGGTGAGGACCTGAGTTCCTGTGACCTGTTGGTCCATGCTGCTTAATTTCTAAGAATGACTTTAAGGCAGGTAGTCCATCCCTGCTCATCTGGGACCTCTTGAGGGCAGGTGTAGGTGTGTAACCTTGTTCGCCAGGTTCCTTTTTTATGGCATTTTCTGCTGTGAAATTAACAGTCTCCTTTTCTCCAGACCTGTGTGGTTGCTGGGATTCTTTAGGCTGAATTATTGCCTGAATCTGCTTCTGGAGACCCAAGGGCTTGTGGGGGAGGTAGGGCTGTTAGAGAGTGTTTTCTGCCTGGGTTCCCCTCCAGCCAGGGGTGTTTGTGAGAACATTGGAATCACAAAGTGGCCCC
Organism: Uropsilus gracilis; assembly: GCA_004024945.1. Lineage (NCBI taxonomy): Eukaryota > Metazoa > Chordata > Mammalia > Eulipotyphla > Talpidae > Uropsilus > Uropsilus gracilis. Next base: position 11,320 of record PVHY01022615.1, read on the forward strand.
TGGCGGAGAATGCAGCCAGAACAAAGGCGCCCTCTCCCCACCAGGCCAGGGGAATACTAACTAGTTGACAGGAATTTTAATATAAAACTCTCCCTCTTCCTTGTCATTCGGAGGTTTCAGGAAGCCTTCGGGCTTATCGTGCAGAGGCACACAGCACAGACAGGGCTTGGGGAGGTGAGAGGTGACTTCCTGCCATTCTTCTGCGGGGCGGGCTTCCCAGGGCGGTCATGCCAGGCTGACAGGGCGCAGAGCGGGCTCCCGCTGCTGGGGGGTAGAGCTGGGTTTTCATGGGGCAGCGACCGAGTTGGGACCCGCAGCCATGAACCGCTTCAATGGGCTCTGCAAGGTGTGCTCGGAGCGACGCTACCGCCAGGTGGGTGCTTGGCCCTGGAGGGGGTTGCACTGGGTGTGGATGTGGGTCAGTGTGGGGACTCTCTCCGGCAAGGCTTCTCTCCCTGCAGGGCCTACTTGCCTCCTGATCCTTGCAGGTTATTTTGATCTAGGGGGATGATAAGGGCCGTGGAGCTGGGCCTGAGGTTCAACCTTTGTCTATCCACCAGCCCCCTCCTCCCCCACAAGAGCAGAGGCTCCCAACTCTGTGGCCCTAACCGCTGAAGGAGTGATGTCCTTGGTGAGATTATCTAGTCGATATTCTGCTAATATTATCTAGGGGAAGTGTGGGTTGGAAAAGCATCCTCAGTCTGAGGTTAGAAATAATCTAGGTGGCTGAGCAGCTAGGTTTTGAATTGTTGCTCACTTTCCCGAGTCGCAGTGGCATAGCGGGGCCTGGCCTGTGCTCTGTGTGTGTGTGTGATTGTGAGTGTTGGTGTGTGATCGTGGGGAGATGGGTGTTTCTGTGTGTACGTGTGTTGCCCTGACGCCTTGCGGTGGCCCCGAGTCCTCAGGCTTCAGAGCTCGGCTTTACTGAGAGGGTTTGGCTTCCCTACCAGTCTGGCATGTGGGACAGAGTGTGAGTGGTGATTGATTAGTGCCTGAGACCCTTCTAGAATTATGGGGGACACTTCTTTTTTTCTTTTCACGAAAAGACTTGAGGTCAGGGAGGGTGAAGGCAAGGGGTATCTGTTTGGGGAGTGTGTGGACTGCCAGGGAACTCAGGGAGGGTTCTGGTGTTAGAAGTAGAGTCACATTATGTGCTTTCATGACCAGACTGGAATCTGGAACCTGACTCCTTCTGACCAGCCAGGTCCTGGGGAGATTGCCTGGGGTGGTCTCCTGCACTGTGTCTGTGGCCCTGCGGCCATGGGGCCCACATGTCCTCCCTGCAGTCTCCCTGGCTGTCAGGTCCCACCCCTGCACGACCCCACTCTGCCCTTCCTGCCCTCCTGCAGCAGACAGAGCAACTGTGCCACCAGCCACAGGTGACAGAACTGTGAGGCAGGGAATGCCATACTGGAGGGTCTAGAAGTGCTCAGCCACCTTGGGACTGGCGGCTGGAGGGCCCGGGCACAGAGGCAGTCAGAGTGGGACAAGGTGTGGGCTGGGCCTGGGGCTCAAGTTCAAGGTAGACCCTGGGCTAGAGAGCAGCACAAGTTGGGAGCACTGGCTTTTGTCAATTCTGGGTTCAAGTCCAGTCCTATTCTTGACTGGTGACTCTTGAGATGTCATCTCACCTCCCGGAGCCTCCATCTCCCTGTTGGTGAACTGGGTCGATCATACCCATGGATGATACCAAGACCATAAACAAAGTTTTGTGTCTGATGTGCATGGCTCAGAGCCTGGTCTGCATATAAACAGGCATTGGTAATGGTGCCAGGGAGCGGGGACTGGAACTCCGGGCATGGAGGTGGGCCAGAAACCAGGCAGGAGGGCAGAAGCGAGGTGCTGGCAGGAATGAGGTATGGGAACAGTGGCAGTTCCTGCCTGGCACAGGAAAGGGCAAGAACCACCTGGGAAGGATGGCCTCAGCCAGGAGCCCCCAGGGTCTGAGTGCGGGCAGGGCTGCTCCCCTCACTTTCCAACCCAGAGGCCCGAGGTTCATCTGAGAACTGGGGGCCACCACTTCCTCACTTCAGACCTCCAACGAGTGCACTAACACTAGCCCTGCACTCCCCTTAGGTGGTGGTTGAGACACTGTCCTCAGGTGATCAGTGAGCACAACCGACGCAGAGTAATTCTGCTTCCTTCACACCACGCCAGCCCTCACGCCGAGCAGGAGAGCTTGCTTCCTGATGCCCTCCTCTCCCCTCCTTCCAGCTGGGCTGGACTGTTATCTGGGCTGGCTCTGCTCAGGCTGGTGTCCAGGAAGGCAGAGAGGGCTCCTGGCCACCTCTCCCCCAGCTTTACCACCTCTCCCTGGCCACCTCTCCCCCAACTTTCCCCAACTTTCTCCAGATTCAGCTCAGGCCATTTCCAGAGCCGGCGCCCCAGGTGCGAGTGCCTCTGGTACTCTTGTTGGAGTAGCCTGGGGAAGGGCTGCAGAGACTTTAGGGTCCCAGCTTTTGCTTGGGTTGCAGGGTCGGTTACAAGGCCCCCTAAAATCCCTGCTGGTTGCATGGAATGGACTGGGCTCCTGACATCTTCCCTCAGCCTCAGGCTGAGCTTTCCGCACTCACTCCAGAGTTTGTTTTTCTTTCTTTCTTTCCATTTTTTTCTTTTCCTGTCTTAGCTGTGTGTTTTCCCAGAATTCTTATGGGAACGGGCTATTTTCCTGCCCCCTCCCCTCTCCCCTTGTCTGTCAGGTTTCCTGTTTTACAAACTGGCTTTGAATCCAGGCCCAGGGCTGGTGGGAAGCAGAGCCTCAGGGGCCTCCCCAGCAGCTTCCAAGGGGCCCTCTCCTTCCTCAGGCCGGGCCTTTGGGACAGCCGGCAGGTGAAGGCCAGGCACCCAGCCTCGAAGACACAGGCCTTAGAGGAAGGTAGCGGAAGCCTCCTGAACCTGGCAGCAGCCCTTGATGTTCTCCAGGCTGGCTGGGACGCCCTCCCCATACCCTACTCTATGAGGCGCCTGTCTCTTCGGCCACTGAACCCCTGTTGCTCCCTTAGATCGATTGCACTCACACACCAGCTCTGAGCAGCCCAGGATTGTTATTTGGGTGGTCAGACGCTGGGCTTTATACACCCCACCCAGAACGTAAGGGGGGGGGTGCACCCGGGGCCAGGCAGCAAGGCTGATCTGAACTGAGCCCGGACTGGGCTACGGTGGCTTCCTGCTGTAGCCGGGATACTGCTGGCTGTCCTCACCCACTTAGAGCTTGCCGAGCTCCTACCCTGCACCCAGCCCACCCTTCAGTCAAGCACAAAGCACTGTTCCCATCTCGGGAACAGGCTCTGCTCCGGTGCTTGTCATGTCACGGCTGCTTTGCTTTGGAGCGGCATGTCTAACCTGGTGCCCTCTGAGAGCCGGAGGCCAAGGCCTTGGAGCCTGGCATGGAGCCAGGGCTCTACCAGTGTGCAGTGTTCTGAAGAGTGTCTGATGGCAGGCTCTTCCAGGGAACTTCTGCAAGTAGGGGTGTGGACCGCCTATGCACAAGGGCCTCCAGCCTGAAGGCCTGTCATCAGTGCACCTCACCTGGCAGCCCTCCCCAGATGCCTTGACCCCCTGGTGCTGGATAGCCCAAGCACCCCAGCCCTTGCCCCCTGGCTTTGACTTGGAGCTGTGTGTGTCCCCACCTCCCTGCCCCTCTGCTCTAGGAGAGCAGCAACCTGGTGGTTCATCTCTTCAACACAGGACCAGCCCTGGGGCAGTTTGTTCGTGGACCCAAGGGAGCAAGGAGGAAGGGGCATGGCAGGCTGTGGTACAAGTGAGGTGAAGATGGGTGGGTCTAGTGGATAATGGTTGGACCACAAGTCTGCAGGGCTGAGGAAGGTTAGGTTTGCCCTTCTGACGCTGCCCACCATGTGCATCCTGGGCCCTCCCATATGGCCTGGGCTTACGCTCAGCATTCCTGCTTGACTTAAGGTGCCTGTGTGGAGATAGGGATAGTCTGGGGCTGGCTGCCTCCCTGAGTCCAGCGCTCTCAGAAAGGAGAATGGCTCTGGGGTGGAGCCTCTGGGCTGTCAGCCTTGCAGCAGAGGTGCCTGCCTTGTGGCTTCTGGAAATAACTGGGCAGGACTGTGTCCTAGATCACCATCCCGAGGGGGAAGGACGGCTTTGGCTTCACCATCTGCTGTGATTCTCCTGTCCGGGTCCAGGCTGTGGATTCTGGTGAGTGTCTCTGGGGACACCAGCCCCCTCTCCTGCTACAGACCTGGGCTTTGTGAGCAAGACTTTGAAACTGAAAGGGGGACCCCAAAATGGAGCCAAGTATCCTGGTTTTTCAAAACAAAGAGGATAATACATTTTTATTGTTTTCCCTCTTAAAACTGAATTTTATTTATTTTTTTATTAAATAATTTATTTGTATATATAGTCTTTGTATTTCCCAGGGTTCACCCACTACCTTCCCTCCCTTTTCAAATGACCACAGATGAAACTAAATTTATCACAATATATACCCCTTCTCCCTTTGATCAAAATGAAAATAGATTTTTATGTTTTGTTTCCCAATCATTTCAAACAGGAACTAATTCTATATTTTCAGCAATGGCTACATGGAAAATGAGAGTCATTTCTGCCTTTACTCTCTTGGGAATGGGTGTTTTAGCCTAATCCATGTTTGATTAGCTTCTAAAAGTCCTAGTTACTTCCCTCTTTGTCACAAAGACACCTGATCACAGAATGAGCATAGAGTAAGGCAAGCCAGGGCTCCTGGTCTGGTTGTTCCCACTCCCATGCCTGCATAAGGGTGGCACGAGGTTGGCATCAATGAATGAATGAATGATTGAATGAACAAATGTGTGAATCTGGCAGCAGGGAGGGGCTTTCAAGAGGGTCGGGGGACCCTGGGGAGGGAAGCAGGATGGCTGGAGGGGTGGGCAGCAGGCAGGTAAGGAGGACATGAGCGTGCCTCTCCTCAAGGCCTCAGGGCATGGCCAAGTTTGCCCACATCTCACAGATGCAGATACCGAGTGGGCGGCCACTACTGAAGCAGAGTTCTCCGGGTGCTTGGAGGAGTCACAGAGCCCATAAGCCCTTGAATGACTGTCCTTCGTCTCCATAGGAGGCCCAGCGGAGCGGGCAGGACTGCAGCAGCTGGACACAGTGCTGCAGCTGAACGAGAGGCCCGTGGAGCACTGGAAATGTGTGGAGCTGGCTCACGAGATCCGGTGACAGGGGCAGCGGGCGCCTTCCTAAGCCTGTCTGGGCAGACAGCCCTCTTCCTCCCTGCTCTTGCCCTTCCCTCTGTTGCCCAGCTGTGAGCAATTCACTTGGCTCCCCAGGGAATCAGTTTCTTGGCCTGAAAATGGAAGGTTCAGGCTCAGAGCAATTTTGGATCCCAGGGCAAACAGCAGGGGAAGAAGCTCTCAGACAGTCCCATGGTGCAGCATGGATCTCCGGAGGGTCATTTTCATGCTAGCTAATTGTTTCTGTCACCTCAGTGCTAAGCCTGTTGTTCATTAAGAATGTGTAGCTGCTGCAAAGGTTTCAATTGCACAGTTAAAAAAGTTATTCTTTAACATGTTTGGGTGCCCTAGATTTTGGCTCACTGGGGTGAAGCCTGTTGAGACCCTTTTTTAGCTTTGCTTCTAGAATGCTGAGGTGAGGGGTTGCACGTAGGCTGCTTGCTCATTCCTCCTTGCTTGTGACAGACATCACTCGCGGAGAGTAGGACTCTTTCTTTTCTGGGCTGGCCTGGGCCTCACTGTCCTTCTCAGCCACTGCCTGTCAATTAGAGTGGATGCTAGGGACCCCTCATCTCTACTTCAGATGCCCTCTTCTGTCCCTTTCTGCCTTCCACTACCAGAGCTTCTCCCAGCTCTCCCACTCACCTGCTTTGCCCCTGCAGGCCCCTCCCCTGGCTGACTTTGCCATCCCCCAGACTCAACTTCTCTCTGTGACCCCCACCCCCGCCTTCCAGGAGCTGCCCCAGCGAGATCATCCTGCTCGTGTGGCGCATGGTCCCCCAGGTGAAGCCGGGCCCTGATGGCGGGGTCCTGCGGCGAGCTTCCTGCAAGTCCACCCATGACCTCCAGTCGCCCCCCAACAAACGGGAGAAGAATTGCACCCATGCTGCCCAGGCACGGCCAGAGCAGCGCCACAGCTGCCACCTGGTGTGTGACAGCTCAGATGGGCTGCTGCTGGGTGGCTGGGAGCGCTACACTGAGGTGACCAAGCGTGGGGGCCAGCATACCCTGCCTGCACTCTCCCGGGCTACAGCTCCCACCGACCCCAACTACATCATCTTGGCCCCGCTGAACCCTGGGAGCCAGGTAAGGATAGGTATTTCCAGAAAGGTCCAGGGTGTGGTGGTGGGGGGGAGCCAGGAAGTTGTAATACTCAACACTGTTTCAAGGAGCCTGCAAGGGCTTAGAAGTGTTGGCAGGAGATGGGGTGTGTGTGAACCCCTCCCTCTTCTGGGCAGTGCTGGGTAGAGAGGAACAGATGAGCTTTTTTTTTTTTTTTGAGACTAAGTTTCCCTTTTTTGCCTGGGGAACCACAGGCTCACATTGCCTGGGGTATCATGGACTCAAATGATCCCCAGCTTCAGCTTCCCAGGTAGCTGGGACTACAGGTGCACGCCACCACGCCCAGCTATTTTTTGAGACCAGGTCTTGCCCCGGCAGATCTCAAACCCACAGACTCAAGCGATTCCTAGTCTCAGCTGCGCTCTAGGCTGCACTTAAAGGCACGAGCCACTGTGCCCAGCTCAGATGGGCTTTTGTGAGCTTTCAGGGCTCAGGTCCAGGACCAGGGGATATCTTGGGGCTGAAGATTTCAGCTTAAAGGAAGCATGAGCTTTCTGTCTATCTGGGTTGCTGTGGTGGGCATTGGGCCATGGCAGGGGCGAAAACACACTGAATGATGATGGCAGCAGGGAGGATGGGGAGCCGGAACCTAAAACATTATTCCATGAGCTGTTCTGGGAAAGAAGTGTTCTGAGGCCAGACTCCTTTGAGGAATAGTCCCTTCTCTCTTCTCCCCTTTTGTGAGCTTCCCAATGCACAAGAACCCAAGGCTCTGAGGACTTCCTGCTAAGAAGAAGGTGGTTGAGCCTTGTGGAAGCCAGCAGTTCCCAAACTTCCCTGATGGTGCCCCTTTCCTGCAGGCTGTGAGCATCTCACAGCGCCCCTGTTCTGTGGGACACACTTTGGGACAAGCTGCCATAAGAGAAGCTGGGGGCATGGTTAAGATTAGACTTGCTAGCTGCTAAGCCTCTTTCAACACTGGGATTCGGGATTCTGGGTTCCCTCCTAGTTCCCTCTCAGCCAGACTGCTGCTTTCTCTGGGGTCCTGAGGGGTGCCCCTCCTAGGCAGAGGCAAGCTGGGTGAGCAACCTTCGGTGGCCCCACCTCATTCCTGGGCCTGAGCTTCTCCATTCTCTCCCTGCAGCTGCTGCGTCCTGTGTACCAGGAAGACACCATCCCCGAAGGTGAGTCTACCTCCCTTTCCTGCTTGTGCCTGCCAGCAGCAGGGATGCCAGGCAGCTGGGAGGCTGGGTCCTGCCTCCTCCTTTGATTTCAGAGGCCTTCCTCACCGAGTCAGCATCTCCAAGTCTCTTCTATCTCTTGGCATATTTCTCCACTGAACTGGGTCTTTTGGGGGTGGGGGCGGCAAACTAAGAAGAGGCTTTGACCAGGGTCGTTGAAGAGACAGGCTGTTTAGGACTTAAGCTTTCCATTTAGTTTTACTGAACTCAGAGCTGTAGGCAACACGGGCAGGTCCACACAGGACGGAGGGCATGGAATTTGGAGCTGGGAGGTCTCAATTTGCAGTTCTAGCCGAGTGACTTTGAGCAACTCATGCCATCTGGCAGAGTCTCCACGTCTTCATCTGTGAAATGGGGCTGAAGCCTTCCCACCTCAGAGGGCTGAAGGAAGACTTCGAGGAGATGACAAGAATGAGCTGTCACCTCTGAACTGAGAGACTGCACAAAGGGAGGGAGGCTGTTTTTTGAAGTGCACCGATGACTGCTGTTGGCATGGATTCTCCCCCCAACTTCAAATCCTGACTCTCTATTTTGGGGGCCAGGGAGAGAAATGGGCTCAGAAGTGGTTCCTTCTCTCAGAAGCTGGAGGTCTTGATGTTGGAGAAGGGCTCCCCTTCTTTCAGGCCCTCCAGGCACTGAGTCCTGTTAATGTCTGAGAGGTTGGGACCAGCCTTGCCAGGTGGTTCACAGTGCCCATCTTAGGTGGGCTTGACAGTCCTCAGTGCCTTCACAATGCTGCTTGGGCTCCAGACCACGTGCAGCCTGCTCCTCACCATCTCCCTTGGGCAATAGCATGAAGACGTGTAGCGCAAAGTGCTCGGAGCTGGTGCTTGGAACCCTGCCAGTGCCTTCCGCAGGGCAGGGATTAGGTTCACCGTGGCTGATGGGGGACATCTTTGTTCTTTCTCTCCAGGCTGGGCATTTGGGTGGGGGGCCTGGTCTGTTGGAAATGAGTGGGTGTTCCTTCTGGGGGAGAGATCTGAGAATGATTCCACAACGAGCTTAGAAAACCTTAGTTTTTAGGCTGGAACACCACTGCTGACAGATGACTTCATGAAGGGCAGGACCCAGGCCAGCTCCTTTCTGTGGGTCCAGTGCTGCACCCAGGGCCTGACAGACAGCAGGTCAATTACAGTTTCGGTTGAAGGATTGGAGGACTCCAGTGGCCTATGTGGGCTTGCAGAATGTGGTATGTGAAGCAGGTAGAGTGGCTACAGTGGACTGGAGGTCTAGGATTGGTTTTTCTCTCTGCCTAAGAGATGCCATGAGTCTCCCTGGTACCTGCCCAGGCTGAATTCACATGTTGATTCCCCACTGAGGATATAGTATTTAGTGAACTAGGAGAGACACAGTCATTTAAGCCACGTGTCCAAGGTAGGGCACTGGAGAGGATGGTGATATTTGTAGTGACAGTGGCCTTTTGGGGGGAGCATTGAGACCTTGATCTCATGCATTCTGTGTATTCTTTATGGATCCTTTGCTCTTTACCATGATCAAGTCTTCATAACTCTGGGGTCCAGAAAAAGATGGGGATGGGCTTCAGGACTCAAGGCTTCCTTTAAACATATGTGGGGTTCTCCAGAGGTTAAGTCTGTCACCAGGGTGTGGATTTCTGTCCCCTCCTCTGGCTGAACTGCCTGACCTCCTTTCAAGAGCGAGGGTTGGACCATTTTGAATAGAATGGGATCTGGTGCCCTTCTGGAGACTGGAGCGACTGCCGGTCTGGTGTTGGCATCTTTCCCTGGGCTACTGGTACCCTCGGCATTGTCCCCTGCCCTGTGAGGGTGGTCCAGCTTCAGCCTCACCACTGCTGGGTGGGATGGCTGCCAGGGCTCTCCTCGGAAGCTGGAGCAAAGCTGAGTAATTACTGTGTCTGGTCAGTGAAGCAGGTGTTAGTGCAAAAGAGGGTGAGCTGGGTTTGGGCCAGATGTTGTTCATCAGAGGTAGCATGTGGGGGGAGAGGAAGTCAGGGCAGTTTCCTTTACAGAGCCCAGTAGTTGGGCTGCAATCTGTACTGTTTTTAAAAGGAAACTTCAAAAGTGGGTTTGGGAGAACCATGTCCACTTGGTAGCATTGTCCAGGAGAGTGTGGAGATGGAGCATTAGGGCATGACTGCCACACAAGCTGGGTAGAACTTGCCTTCTACCCTTTACTGACCAAATGACCTCGGATGTGTCACCCAGTCTCCCTAGGCCTCAGTTGCCTTGTCCATGAAGTGGGGCCAAGCAGACTTCTGCTGTCTGAAGCCAAGCTGCGTGTCCAGTGGTTTATTGGTGGCTCTCTTGGGCCAAGAAGATCTGTGATAGATCAGTGTAGCTGGCCTTGGGCAGGCAGGAGCGGGTTCTTTGAAAGCCTGCAGCTGGGGCATGCAGGGCCCCGTTCTGGCATCAGTAAGCAGTGTGCCTCTTTATTTTGGTCTAGTTTGCCTCGGTGTCTGACTTGTTGTCCTGTGTGGTTTTGCCTTCTCTGGTTTAATTAGGCCGTGTTAAAGTAGACTGCTGAGATCTAGGCCCTGGGACCCCATTCCAAGTGTGGTTTGGGGCCCAGCAGCCCTGTCCTAATGCAGCCCCTAGGGGTGAATTGTTCATTGGCTTGGGGTTTGGGTTATTCCCTGATGCACACACACTCTGGAACCATCCACGAAGCCCTTCCCCAACATCAGCTCTGTTGTGTGAGCCTCCCACCCGCAAGGCAGTAGGGTATTGTCTCCGCTTTGCAGAACTCTGGCTTGGAGGGGAAGGAAGCATTCAGGGCCGTAGTAGCTAGTCTCCAGGGAAGCCAGTGCTCATGTCAGGGATCACGTCCAATTCCAAGCAAGTGCAACTCTGGAGCTCCAGCGTGGGTCCTCTCTGCAGAGGCACCATGGCCTATGCTCAGGTCCAGATCCCCACCTGATGAGGACCCAAGTAACTACCCCCGCTGCCTGTCCTGGGTGCAGGCTCTTTCTGCGCCTCTCTACGTGGCTCCCAAACAGGCAGGAAGTGGTTGATGTGATTATGGTCTGAGCACTGCTCCGAGATGCAGTTGTGATCGGTGGTCACTTGCCGGGGGCGGGGAGTCTTGTTTTTCACGCCCTGTTCAACAAGAGGAGGCACGAGGTAGGTGGAGGAAGCTAGTGTGAAACCCTCTGAGCCAAGTGCTTCCGCTGAGGGAACCTCGTGTAGGTGGGGAGCTGCCCCAGATGTAGCTGGGGTCAGGTCTCCTGTTCACCCCCTGCCTATCAGGGTGGGGAGACTTGAATGGGTACCTAGGTTGGGGGGGGGTGGTCAGTGACCACTGACCAGCAGGAATCCTTGGAGCAGGGCTCAGGTACGTGAGCAGCCTGTTTGCTAAGGAATCC
>PVHY01022616.1:0-10976 GCA_004024945.1 Uropsilus gracilis
ACCGAGAGAAAAGAAAGGAAAGAGGAGACGCCGGCGAAAGGACTGGACTTTGCCAAAGTGCCTTCCTCTGAGGTTCAGAGGGGCAAAGGATTCGTCATTGGACTGTGCACTGTGCCTTGGGGACCTTTGGGTCTGAGAATGGTGACTGGGGTAAGATAACTGCCACGTGCGGCTTTCACGACATTTTGTTCTCCCTGTTAGCTCCCTTGTTAATAAAACCCTGTTGTTAATTGGTAATTTGGAGCGGCAACTGCTAGGCGCAGGTGAAACGGACCTTGGGGTTTGCAATTTGGAGGCTTTTGCCTCGTGCTCGTCCCAATATCAATGACAGTACCCAGAGCCTCAGTGAAATGGAAAACTAATTACGACCCAGAGTTCCTCTCAGGAAGAGGTCTGTCTGCGGCTAGAGGGGACGCTACCTGGCTACTTGTGGCAAGGATGATGTGCTGTAACCAGTCCTTGTGCCGGTTGTAGGAATAAGCATCTGGCTCTCCAAGCTGCAGAGGGTCTTTATGGGTTTAGCAGTTGCATAGACACACCAGAGAGACCAGTGCTGGGCCAGGGCTGGGGGGGTGGTCAGGAGGCAGGCGAACCCCCCAGACCCCTAGGAATCTTCATGCTCTTTCTCTGGGTTCTCTCTCTGGCATTCTCTCATGCTCCCTCATCTCTCATACTTGTGCTTTCTTGTGCCCTCTGCACCCCCCCACCTCCCTCTCTCCTAGGCCCTAGGTGCATAGTGACACATGCGCACACCCACTGGGCCGCACCATCACGGAGAAGATGCGCTACCCCAGGTGCTGGTTATATAAGATGATGGAGGAAAAAACCTGACCAGCTCACTCACCCTTCAGATGAGGTCCGCAATATTCCTCATCCTAGAACCATCTCGGCCGTTCTAGAACCATCTAGGCCAGTTGAAATATAATGCATGACACCTGCTACAGTCTTTAAAGAAAAAGAAACAGGTGAAATTAATTTTAATCATCTAGCTAATGTAATCCAATATATCAAAAATGATTTTGATAAGTAATCAACATAAAATTATTGAGATAGTTCACAAGTTTTTTCATGCTAAATCTTCAAAACTCGGTGCGTTTTACACTTTAGCACTTCCACATTCTCATTAGCCCCATTTCCGGGCTGGGGGAGCCACCTGTGACCTGTGGCTGCCCTGACCCTTAGAGGCTGGATTTAGTGGGGGAAGTGGATTAGCGCAGAGAGAGCAGAGGTCCCCAGAGACCCGCGACCTGCAGGCGCCATGGGCTTGGAGCCAGAGCTCAGCCTGAGGACAGCTGAGTGCCAAGTGGGACACAGAGGTGTGACTGGGAGGAAAAGGGAGGTGGAGATAGAGGGGAAAACAGACACCCAGCTGCGCTGTCAACAAATCTCCGTGCTTCTTCCCCAGGATCTTCAGCACAAACCTGCCCCCTCTGTCCCAACTGTCAGAAGAGAATTCTAGTTTCTGACATAGACTTGCAGCTGGGTGAACACAGACACCCATGTCAATTGCACTAGCTTTAAAATTAAAATAGCCGGGCGTGGTGGCGAGCATCTGTAACCCAAGCGCTGGGAGGCAAAGAAGCCAGGGATTGCTTGAGTTCACAAGTTCAAGACTACCCTGGGCAACATAGTGAGACCTGGTCTCGAAAAAAGAATTAATTAATTAAATTAAAATTAAAATGAAATGAGAGGAGGTTGGAGGAGCTGTGGTCTCAATGCAAGGCAGATTGCTCTACCCAAACACACCTGTGAGCCCCTTCCAGGAGAGGAACCACGTAGGAAAGGATTTCTGTTTTTATCCTCCCAACCCTGCCATTGAGTCTGCATTTTACCACCCCAGTGGCCTGCCATGGTGTAGAGCCCTGCGGCTCTGCCCTGCATCCCCCTCCTCCCATCCTCAGGGACTCTGGGAGGACTCCCCCAGGAGGAAGGAGAGGAGGGAAAAAGCAGAAAACGGGCTGAAGAGGCAGATGCAAGACCTGAAAAGAGCAAAGAGGAGCTGAGCAGGCTCTCCTTCCTCAGGCTAGCGGAAGGAGTCCCTGGCAAAGGGAACTGAAAAGGCTGGTGGCTGGGGGCCAGCGTGAAGCATAACTGGCAGGCATATGTAAAGCGCACAAAGCTAGCCTCGAGCAGGCGATCGATGGTTTTTTACCAGCTGGGTCAACGTTTGAGAAGATTGTCATGCCCCCGAAGGCCCCCCGTGTCCCTTCCCAAATGACACCGAGGGCAGGGATGGTGGCTTGGGTAGTGGAGGAAGGATGATGGGGTGATGTACAACCAGCAGAAACCCTGCTGCCACATAACATGTCTCACAAAGCCCCACTCCAGAGCCTCTGGGCTCCCGCACCCCATGGCCAGCCATGGCGGCTGGTCACAACACCCCGTGGATGCCAGTGGTTCCGGCCCTAGGTCTGGGGGTTGGGGGACCACTAGGGACACACCTCGGTGAGGCTGAGGTGGGTGAGTGCGCGAGCTAGGTGCACAGGGGTCTCTGGGGTCCTGCACCCCAAGGCCAGACATGGCGCTGGTCACAACATCCAGTGGGGACCAAAGGTGGCGATGACCCCTGGGTAAGCTCCCCAAAACCTGGAGACCCGGGAGGGGGGACAGGTAGGTTTTTCGTCCTATCCACCAGCAGATGGTTGTTGCACAGATGGCCATCTGCAGCCCGGATCAACATGTTTCCCCCAACCCCCATTCCAGGGGGGACTTGGGAGGGCACGTGCCCAGCCATCTGGGCCCTGCCCCCATGCTGGGAAATACCACCACAGGGAGGGGGGGCGGGGAATGCCCCTTCCATTTCACTCTCACTCCAGCCAATCTTCAATACAAACCCCATCATAGAACGGGTGAGGGACCAGGTAAAAAATCCAGCCTACAAGCCTGAGCTGGACTTAGCAGATAGACAATCGAGAGAACCAGTGCATGCAAGACAGGAGAAACAACTATGGAAACACGATGTCATGAGGTGCACCTACGCGCTCCCTGGGTCTAGAAGACCCAAGACTTCATTTCGGAGATGCCTTTGAGGAGACCAAGGTGCCCCTCCCCACACTATGGGAGAGGAGGGGAGGGCCAAGACCTGGGGGCATTGGCTCCACAGCAGGGCCAATGTGAGATAGAAGAGATGATCTACAATGGCCACTCATGGAAGCCTAAATCTGATGCCAGAACCATAAGATTTCTTTTTTTTTTTTTTTTTTGAGACTAGTTCTCGCTATTTTTGCCTGTAGAACCACAGGCTCTCGTTGCCCGGGGTACCACAGACTCAAGCAATCCCCAGCCTCAGCTTCCCAGGTAGCTGGGATTACAGGTGTGCGCCACCATGCCCAGCTATTTTTTGGAACTAGGTCTCCCTACGGGCCCCAGGCAGGACTCGAACCATGATCCCTAGCCCCGGCCGCTTCATATGCTGAAGCTTACAGGCACACACGAGCCACCGTGCCCAGCCCACCAGAGCCATAAGATAAAGCAGCAAAACAACAGAGATGAGGTTGGGGAAGACAGCCTCCAACAAGAAAGCATGGACAGACTACAAATAAATACAAATTGGCCACCCAACACAATCTTAAGATTGAAAACCTACCAGCAAGCTTTGCCTGGTTCCAACAACACAGTCCCTCACCCAATGAAAGAACACTGCCATAGGAAAGAAAGAGACTAATGGATGTAACACAGACTAGCAAACAACAAGGAACTGGGTTTGAGAGAATGGAGGGGGCACCAGAGGGAGGAGAGAGGGGGAGGTAGCCTAAAAACCATTTACCGAGGTTGTGATTTAATGAATAAAAATAAATAAATAAATAAATAAATAAATAAATAAATAAATACAAAAAAAGCCCCACATCAGGTAGGTACAGCTGCTACAAGCCCAGGTCTGCCACCGTAAGAAGAGCCCTCACTCACCAGGAGCAGCGGGCACATTGCTCAACCGATTTACATACGTGGGTGGCGTCTTCCAAGTAAAGAATGCAAGAAATATGCACCTATTTGGCTTTCTTTAAATCAAGCTAAGCCCTGGATCAGGACCTCCAGCTGCTCGGAACCCTATCTTGGATGTGACAGGGATCCGGTGCTCCCAGGACTCTCTCTGGGTTTTCTGTGGTGCCAGAGTTACAGGAGGCCTCTCGGACCAGATCGTCCATCTGCCCTAGTTACCATGGAGATGCATATTTCCCCAGAGGATGCAGTCCCTTCCTGGCAGGAGATTCTGCCGCTTCCTGGCCAAGTTTGGAGTTCAAGGGAATCTTATCGAGCTGAAGTTTCCCAGTGCCCCACACAGCTACGCCCAGCCACATCTCAAGGAGACCAGTGAACAGGAGCGCCTCTGTTTCACCCCCACCCTGAGGGGCTCACTCCTGTGCCCCATGCTGCAGAGGCTTTCACTCCCTCTGGGGAAATCTGCACAATCCACTTAGTTATTTAAAAACTTTAAATGGGCTGTGTGTGGTGGCACATGCCTGTAATCCAAGTGCTGGGAGGCAAGAGGCCAAGGATTGCTTGAGTCCGTGGGTTCAAGACTACCCCAGGCAACATAGTGAGACCTACCTGGTCTCGAAAAAGCAGCCGGGTGCAGTGGCGCACGCCTGCAATCCCAGCTACCTGGGAGGCTGAGGCTGAAGGCTGCTTAAGTGAGTCGGCGGGATTCAGACTATCCTGGGCAACACAGTGACACATAGTCTCAAAAAATAAATAAATAAATATAAAAACTTTAAATGGGAATATTATTCAGCAATCAAAAGAGACACATTTGATGCACTTGTGATAACATGGATGGGCCTAGAAGGAATCATGTAGCAGAAATAAACCAGAAAGAAAAAAACAAAAACTGGATGGTCTCATTTATATGTGGGATATATGGTCTCATTTATATGTGACAAAAGGTCAAGAAAAAGTCAAAACTAGGCTGGGCATGGCGGCGCATGCCTGTAAGCAGCAGCCTAGGAAGCTGTGGCGGGGACCAGGGATCGTGGTTTGAGTCCTGCTCAGGGCAACATAGCAAAACATAGTTCCAAAAAAATAGCTGGGCGTGGTGGTGCATGCCTGTAATCCCAGCTACCTGCGAAGCTGAGGCTGGGGGTGGCTTGAGTCCATAGTACCCCAGGCAACGTGAGCCTGCAGTTCCATGGGCAAAAATTCCTAGTCTCAAAAAAAAAAAAAAGAAAGAAAAGAAAAGAAAAAGTCAAAACTAACAAGCTAACAACAGAAATAAAGCAAATGGCAAGGAAGGGGAAGGAAGGAGAAATCAGGGAAAGGATGAGCACAAAAGATCAAGAAGGTTCACAGGTGAAATGGTGGTAGGAGGATCCTGGGGAACACAACAACGCAAAATATATGTAAATATATGTATATACAACATAAATATGCAAACAATAAATAAAATGAAAATAAAAGCTTTAAATGTTTATCCTGTCACACATCTCCTCTTTATTTATTTATTTATTTATTTTTGAGACCCGGTCTCGCTATGTTGCCTGGGGTAGCCCCAATCCCACAGACTCAAGCAATCCCCAGCCTCAGCCTCCCAGGTAGCTGGGATTACAGGCGTGCACCACCACGTCTGGCTACTTTTTTTGAGACTAGGTCTCACTATTTTGCCTGGGGTAGTCTCAAACCCATGAACTCAAGCGATTCCTAGCCTCGGCCTCCGAGGCTGGGATTAAAGGCACGCGCCACAATGCCCCACCTCCTCCTCTTTAAATTCACTCAAAACCCTAAAGATGAGAAGATGGGGTCAGGGAGAGGCTGAGACATCCAGGCAGGGAGAGGTTTGGGTCTGGGCAGCTGTGCACCCTGCCCCCAACAGCCAGGCTGGGGCGGAACAAGGAGCAGCAAGAACCATTCACTGCTCACAGAGGGCAGAGGTGAAGATTTGTCCGGCTCCATCATGGCCTCCAGGCTCCCAGGGCTGACTCCGCCTCCCGCCCCAGGGGGCTCCTGCCAGCTCCTTCAGACCCTCCTGCAGGGCTCCCAGCCTGGGTATCTGGAGCTCCACATGTCAGTCCTGGGAAAGTCATAGAAACGAGCTGATCCTCCTTTTCACAGGGATCAAATGGAAGCCCGAAGAGGTTCCTGGGCCAACCAAGATACTGCTAAGAACCTAGAACCCACTCCCAGGCCAGGGGCCCCAAACCTGCCTCCAGAACTGCATCTCACCCAAGGAAAGCCACTGTCGGTGGCAGTGACCATCAACAGTGCACGGAAGTCAGGCCTGGCACCCAGTGCCAGGTCTCCTGCTAGAGAAGCTGGGTGTGGAGCTCACCTCGGAGCACCCTCCCAGCCCTGCACCAAGAGGCCTGCCCAGCAGTGTCCCTTGGAGTCCAGAGCAGGACCCCTGAAAAGGAATATTCTCAACCCTCCACCCAGGAGTCCTAAGAGGGTGGCTGAGGTTCCAGTCTGGAGTCCGGGGTCCCTGTTCAAGTAATCAGTGTCTACGCTGTAAGCCTACATGAGCACAAGACAAGCGATGGTAACCGCCATGGGCCAGGAGTCTACAGAACGCACAGCAAGAGCCCTGTTCTTGGGGGCCCAGACTGACAGGAAGACAAGCAAGGGAAAGGATTGAGCCAGGTTCGCGGGCACACAGGCACCAGGTACACAGGCCGCAGCCCTTAAAGACCCCTGTGCTGCAGCCCTGCTCTGCCCTCTTTCTGGACATTCTTGACCATTATGAACAAAGGGGTTTGTTTAAAAGCAGTAAATAATCCCAAAAAGGAGTCAGTACATGCTGGGTCCTCACCCATACTTAATACCTAATCTCACTGCGGCTTCAACCTCTCCCTAAAGCATAGTGTACCTGTCAATAGTGGGTGAGGTCATCTGTCTGCTAAATCTCCCCTCCCTCCAGGAAAAGGGAAAAAATCCCATTTTTTGCTAATAAACTTGTCCCACCCTCTTCTTGACTAAAATACCATCTGTTTTGTGTAAGCCCTTACACCTTCCAGGCTAGATGCAGCCTCATTCATGAGTCATTTAATAAAGCCAATTAAATCTCTACATGTGTGGATTTTATTTGTCGACAGGACTCACGTTTTCATTTTGTACTGGGTCCGGTCAATTAGCCAGTCCCAGAGCGAGCAAACAAAGCCAGTAGGGTAAGTGGCCAAATAGAGAGTGAGGCCCAGATGATCCACAGCACAGTCTGCTGAGGGGAGCACATCATCCCCGCTGAGTCCGAGGAAGGCATGGAGGATGTCAGATGAAGCAGAGAAGGGGAGAGGCGAGTGTACGCCCCAGAGATGAGAACCTGCCCCTGCCCCATAGAACCACTGCAGGTGCAGGGCACGGTGGCACGTGCCTGTAAGAGACAGCCTATGTAGCATGGCTGGGACTGGGGATCAAGGTTGGAGTCCTGCCCAGGGCAACACAGCGAGACCTAGTCCCCAAAAAAGAGTTGGGCGTGGTGGCACATGTCTGTAATCCCAGCTACCTGGGAAGCTGAGGCTGGGGATTGCTCCACAGGCACAAATAGTTAAGACCTAGTCTCAAAAAACAAAAAGAACCGCTGGGGGGAGCAGGGCTGCAGCCACCATGAGGCCAAAAGGGGAGCCAAGGAGAACAGCCAAGAGAATTCTGGAGCACAGAATGGAGGGGCTCGTGCTCTTGAATGTGAAGACTTCTGGTGAAGCTCCATACTTGAGTGTGGCTTAAGGATCAAGGACAAATGGAACAGAGCTGAGACAAAAAAATGCACCCTCCTATAGCTGGGGAAACAGCTAGGACAGAGAAAGGCAGGATGAGTCTGTGGGGAAAAGATATATTATTCTATAAATGGTATTGGGAAAACTGGCTTTTTCCTTCCAGGGGAGAAAGAAGCCCCTGCCTCACTCACACACAAAAATAAATTCCAGGTGGTTTGAAGACAAAGCTTTGAAAAAAAATTTTTTTGAGACTAGTTCTCTCTATTTTTGCCCATGGAACCTCAGGCTCACGTTGCCCAGGGTACCACAGACTCAAGCAATCCCCAGCCTCAGCTTCCCAGGTAGCTGGGATTACAGGCACATGCCACCACGCCCAGCTATTTTTTTTTTGGAACTAGGTCTCGCTACGGGCCCCCGGCGGGACTCGAACCAAGATCCTTAGCCCCGGCCGCTTCCTAGGCTGAAGCTTACAGGCACGAGTCACCGTACCGGGCAAGCTTTGAAACTTTCCAAAGAAAATAGTGAAGATGTTTACAAAGTAAGAATGTCACAGTGTTGTTAGGGGACTGTGACCCACCCCCCACATCCGTACTGATTGTGCTGCATATAATGGCAACCATTGTGTCTTGGTGGTTGGAGACTTGGAGAAGGAAAGTTAAGCCTTCCAAAAGAAAAGAGGATTAAAGGATTAGGGAGGGAACAGAGAAAAAGACAGAGAAAGAGACAGAACAGGGGAAAACAAGACAGAAAACAGAAAAGAGAACAAAGTAGAACGGAAAAGGAAGGTATAGAGAGGAGCGGCGGGGAGGCCTCAGAGCTACTGCTGCCGTGCGGGGCAGCAGGGCAGGGAAGGAAGCCAAGCTGTGGGCTTCCATCCCCAGCCTGGGCTGGTGAGAAACCCAGGCAAGCATGCTGGAGAAACTTGTAGCCTCTGTTTACTGTCTTGGAAACGTGATACTTGAAAGCTTAGTTTAGTTTTGAAACTGCGAAACTTGGAAGTCTTCTGGAGAACTGAAGAGAGTTTGTTATGTTGCCGCTTTTAACGTGAGATGTCTGAAGTGCTTGCTGTGGTGCTGGATCGAGTGAGTTTTGCTGATGCCGGGCCACTTTGGAGCTGGAGCTGAAAAAATTCCGGAGCTGTGCCCTTTGGAAGAGAATTGACGGCACCATCCTAGTTCTCCTTGTCGGATTTGAATCTCCTGCTTTCAGAGAAGGATCGACGACGCCATTTTGGCTCCTTCTGGCTGGCAGTGAGTGGAATTGTCTTTGAAGAAGGAGCAGCAGAGCCGTCTTAACCTTTTCATGGGGCTTAAGGTGGGGCAGTCGCCATTTTGTGGACGCACATGGTTGTTGCAGCCATGTGCGCTTTGGACTAGAGACTGGACTGTGTGGTAAGATTACCAAAGGGGTTCCCTTGTACCCCTCGGTGACTCTTGTTTAATTTGTCTTTTATAAGTAAATTTGTGTTTGTCTCCCTCTCAAAGTTTATGTGGTCTTGCTACTGCATGAGCGGGCTGGGAAGAACCTGGTGTGTGGCTGGCTGTAGCAGGCCAGCTGCTCTCCTTTGTAACTTTGGTTAAGCACCCCATTTTGCCTGTTCTCTCACCCGATTTCCGTGTGACCACAGAGAGGGAGGTCGCCCTCCCATCCAAGGAAGAGTGGAACTGAGCAACGAGAGGAAGTGGAAAAGGACTGGGGAGAAGACTTGCAGGAGGCCCCCGGCACAGAGAAAGGGCAGAGGAAGCCATGCTTGCTTCTCAGCCTTGGGCTGGTGCCAGGAACTCAGAGGGCGTGGAAGGAAACACTTGAAAGAGAAGCGGGTACAAGACCCACGGGGTGGCTGACAATGGCAGCCTTTATCTTGACTTACATTTTTATTTTGCTCTTTCCCTCCCAGACTTGCCAAGCCTCTTCTGCCCCTTTCCAGTGGGTCCCCACCAGAATATACCTTAGAGTCGTGGCAAGTTTTCTGGCTTCGATGGCCTTGCTTTGAACCAACCCTGAGCATTTATCCACAAGGAGGTGGGTAACCTTGGGTGTTTAATTGGAAACCATATTATCTCTGGAAGGTTTTACTCACTAAGAGTATGTTCCGTCTTTACGTGGCAAAAGGTAGAACCCATTTAGAACAGGCAGGGGTGGGGGGTTACAGGATGCCCCTCATCCCGCCCACTAACAGGAGCAGAGGAAGGCTTTCTTTAACATGGAAAGGCACCTTGCCTGAAAGGAAAGATTGATAAATTGCATCATAGCATTACTTTAAAAGTTCATCTAATAAAAACGTATGCGCACAACAGGATGGCTAGCTTAGACCCAGTCCCTCTCTCCCCAATCCACTTGCAAGCAAAGGCACATCTGTGAGTCCAGAGTTTCCCAGGCTGAGAGCAGGTTGGGGCCTCGATTTCTCAGACCCACATTGGGTGTGAGAGATGGGAACACCCATGCATGATTGCCAAATCATTCATCAGAGAGTATTTGGTAAGTACAGAATCAAGTACAGAATCAAGAAACTGAGGGGTACACCTAGTTTTTCCTCCCTGGAGATTTCTATCTGGCAGGTTCTCCCCTGATCCCCACTGAGCTCTTTTCCCCCTCTGTCTGCTAGATGTCAGAGTTCTTCTCTGCACGTCCCAACTGCAGAAGGAACATAGCCAGTGTCACTCGCTCACATCACCCTATTTACTTCTTTCTTGGCACCCATCACCATCGATTATCTTGTTTATTGTCTCTCCCACTAGACTCTGCAAGATCAGTGACCCTGGCTGTCAAGAGGCATAACCCACAATCCATGGGACCAACACACATTTTATGGATCTGGTGTACCTGGTGTTTTTACCAAAATTCAACTTGTTGGCAATATTTGAATACTTGATTGGCAATATTTGAATATTAAGAGGTTTTATAGAAATATCTGGAATCCCAGATTCTGCTGAAAACGAAGAGTTTGCACAACGGGCTGCGGGCACATAACTACTGCAGGCCCCCTCCTCATCCAGGCCCCTTCAGACTCCCTTACATCACACTTGGCTGTCTGCTCTCCTTCATCTTACCTGCCTGGCCCCTTTGGAGTCTAAAACCACTCTACCTAGCCCAGCAGTTGAGAGCTTTCAATAAATAAATGGAAAGAACAAGAAAAGTGGACTGATTCAAAGGGAACATGCCATCAAAGCCCTGGGAAGGCTCTACCCTACACAATTTGGAAGACATATGTGTATGTCTGGTACCCGAATTTTTCTCAGCCCCCAGAACCAGTGTTACTGAAAGCTGCGCTCAGGGAACAAGGACACCAGGGCTGACAAGAAGCAGGTTTATTAGTACTGGTACTAGCTCAGAAGA
>PVHY01022616.1:11076-22235 GCA_004024945.1 Uropsilus gracilis
TCTAGATAAACAACCCATGACTGACTGACTCAGTTTACTGGTATGCTGCACAATTTCTCCTTGGATCTTCATTCTATCTTCTCTCACATCAGGCCATGATGTCAGATTACCAATGATATCCCACCTGGAACACCAGGACATGTAAAGGGTATAAAAGCCCTTATCTTCCTGCTAGGGGTGTTCTGCCTTGGGATATGGCTCTTCTGAGCTAGTACCAGTACTAATAAACCTGCTTCTTGTCAGCCCTGGTGTCCTTGTTCCCTAAGCGCAGCTTTCAGTAACACTGGTTCTGGGGGCTGAGAAAAATTCGGGCACCAGACATACACATATGTCTTCCAAATTGTGTAGGGTAGAGCCTTCCCAGGGCTTTGATGGCATGTTCCCTTTGAATCAGTCCACCTTTCTTGTTCTTTCCGTTTATTTATTGAAAGCTCTCAACTGCTGGGCTAGGTAGAGTGGTTTTAGACTCCAAAGGGGCCAGGCAGGTAAGATGAAGGAGAGCAGACAGCCAAGTGTGATGTAAGGGAGTCTGAAGGGGCCTGGATGAGGAGGGGGTCTGCAGTAGTTATGTGCCCGCAGCCCGTTGTGCAAACTCTTCGTTTTCAGCAGAATCTGGGATTCCAGATATTTCTATAAAACCTCTTAATATTCAAATATTGCCAATCAAGTATTCAAATATTGCCAACAAGTTGAATTTTGGTAAAAACACCAGGTACACCAGATCCATAAAATGTGTGTTGGTCCCATGGATTGTGGGTTATGCCTCTTGACAGCCAGGGTCACTGATCTTGCAGAGTCTAGTGGGAGAGACAATAAACAAGATAATCGATGGTGATGGGTGCCAAGAAAGAAGTAAATAGGGTGATGTGAGCGAGTGACACTGGCTATGTTCCTTCTGCAGTTGGGACGTGCAGAGAAGAACTCTGACATCTAGCAGACAGAGGGGGAAAAGAGCTCAGTGGGGATCAGGGGAGAACCTGCCAGATAGAAATCTCCAGGGAGGAAAAACTAGGTGTACCCCTCAGTTTCTTGATTCTGTACTTGATTCTGTACTTACCAAATACTCTCTGATGAATGATTTGGCAATCATGCATGGGTGTTCCCATCTCTCACACCCAATGTGGGTCTGAGAAATCGAGGCCCCAACCTGCTCTCAGCCTGGGAAACTCTGGACTCACAGATGTGCCTTTGCTTGCAAGTGGATTGGGGAGAGAGGGACTGGGTCTAAGCTAGCCATCCTGTTGTGCGCATACGTTTTTATTAGATGAACTTTTAAAGTAATGCTATGATGCAATTTATCAATCTTTCCTTTCAGGCAAGGTGCCTTTCCATGTTAAAGAAAGCCTTCCTCTGCTCCTGTTAGTGGGCGGGATGAGGGGCATCCTGTAACCCCCCACCCCTGCCTGTTCTAAATGGGTTCTACCTTTTGCCACGTAAAGACGGAACATACTCTTAGTGAGTAAAACCTTCCAGAGATAATATGGTTTCCAATTAAACACCCAAGGTTACCCACCTCCTTGTGGATAAATGCTCAGGGTTGGTTCAAAGCAAGGCCATCGAAGCCAGAAAACTTGCCACGACTCTAAGGTATATTCTGGTGGGGACCCACTGGAAAGGGGCAGAAGAGGCTTGGCAAGTCTGGGAGGGAAAGAGCAAAATAAAAATGTAAGTCAAGATAAAGGCTGCCATTGTCAGCCACCCCGTGGGTCTTGTACCCGCTTCTCTTTCAAGTGTTTCCTTCCACGCCCTCTGAGTTCCTGGCACCAGCCCAAGGCTGAGAAGCAAGCATGGCTTCCTCTGCCCTTTCTCTGTGCCGGGGGCCTCCTGCAAGTCTTCTCCCCAGTCCTTTTCCACTTCCTCTCGTTGCTCAGTTCCACTCTTCCTTGGATGGGAGGGCGACCTCCCTCTCTGTGGTCACACGGAAATCGGGTGAGAGAACAGGCAAAATGGGGTGCTTAACCAAAGTTACAAAGGAGAGCAGCTGGCCTGCTACAGCCAGCCACACACCAGGTTCTTCCCAGCCCGCTCATGCAGTAGCAAGACCACATAAACTTTGAGAGGGAGACAAACACAAATTTACTTATAAAAGACAAATTAAACAAGAGTCACCGAGGGGTACAAGGGAACCCCTTTGGTAATCTTACCACACAGTCCAGTCTCTAGTCCAAAGCGCACATGGCTGCAACAACCATGTGCGTCCACAAAATGGCGACTGCCCCACCTTAAGCCCCATGAAAAGGTTAAGACGGCTCTGCTGCTCCTTCTTCAAAGACAATTCCACTCACTGCCAGCCAGAAGGAGCCAAAATGGCGTCGTCGATCCTTCTCTGAAAGCAGGAGATTCAAATCCGACAAGGAGAACTAGGATGGTGCCGTCAATTCTCTTCCAAAGGGCACAGCTCCGGAATTTTTTCAGCTCCAGCTCCAAAGTGGCCCGGCATCAGCAAAACTCACTCGATCCAGCACCACAGCAAGCACTTCAGACATCTCACGTTAAAAGCGGCAACATAACAAACTCTCTTCAGTTCTCCAGAAGACTTCCAAGTTTCGCAGTTTCAAAACTAAACTAAGCTTTCAAGTATCACGTTTCCAAGACAGTAAACAGAGGCTACAAGTTTCTCCAGCATGCTTGCCTGGGTTTCTCACCAGCCCAGGCTGGGGATGGAAGCCCACAGCTTGGCTTCCTTCCCTGCCCTGCTGCCCCGCACGGCAGCAGTAGCTCTGAGGCCTCCCCGCCGCTCCTCTCTATACCTTCCTTTTCCGTTCTACTTTGTTCTCTTTTCTGTTTTCTGTCTTGTTTTCCCCTGTTCTGTCTCTTTCTCTGTCTTTTTCTCTGTTCCCTCCCTAATCCTTTAATCCTCTTTTCTTTTGGAAGGCTTAACTTTCCTTCTCCAAGTCTCCAACCACCAAGACACAATGGTTGCCATTATATGCAGCACAATCAGTACGGATGTGGGGGGTGGGTCACAGTCCCCTAACAACACTGTGACATTCTTACTTTGTAAACATCTTCACTATTTTCTTTGGAAAGTTTCAAAGCTTGCCCGGTACGGTGACTCGTGCCTGTAAGCTTCAGCCTAGGAAGCGGCCGGGGCTAAGGATCTTGGTTCGAGTCCCGCCGGGGGCCCGTAGCGAGACCTAGTTCCAAAAAAAAAATAGCTGGGCGTGGTGGCATGTGCCTGTAATCCCAGCTACCTGGGAAGCTGAGGCTGGGGATTGCTTGAGTCTGTGGTACCCTGGGCAACGTGAGCCTGAGGTTCCATGGGCAAAAATAGAGAGAACTAGTCTCAAAAAAATTTTTTTTCAAAGCTTTGTCTTCAAACCACCTGGAATTTATTTTTGTGTGTGAGTGAGGCAGGGGCTTCTTTCTCCCCTGGAAGGAAAAAGCCAGTTTTCCCAATACCATTTATAGAATAATATATCTTTTCCCCACAGACTCATCCTGCCTTTCTCTGTCCTAGCTGTTTCCCCAGCTATAGGAGGGTGCATTTTTTTGTCTCAGCTCTGTTCCATTTGTCCTTGATCCTTAAGCCACACTCAAGTATGGAGCTTCACCAGAAGTCTTCACATTCAAGAGCACGAGCCCCTCCATTCTGTGCTCCAGAATTCTCTTGGCTGTTCTCCTTGGCTCCCCTTTTGGCCTCATGGTGGCTGCAGCCCTGCTCCCCCCAGCGGTTCTTTTTGTTTTTTG
The DNA here is from genome assembly GCA_004024945.1 of Uropsilus gracilis. NCBI lineage: Eukaryota > Metazoa > Chordata > Mammalia > Eulipotyphla > Talpidae > Uropsilus > Uropsilus gracilis. The sequence continues at coordinate 14,767 of PVHY01022616.1, forward strand.
AGACTAGGTCTTAACTATTTGTGCCTGTGGAGCAATCCCCAGCCTCAGCTTCCCAGGTAGCTGGGATTACAGACATGTGCCACCACGCCCAACTCTTTTTTGGGGACTAGGTCTCGCTGTGTTGCCCTGGGCAGGACTCCAACCTTGATCCCCAGTCCCAGCCATGCTACATAGGCTGTCTCTTACAGGCACGTGCCACCGTGCCCTGCACCTGCAGTGGTTCTATGGGGCAGGGGCAGGTTCTCATCTCTGGGGCGTACACTCGCCTCTCCCCTTCTCTGCTTCATCTGACATCCTCCATGCCTTCCTCGGACTCAGCGGGGATGATGTGCTCCCCTCAGCAGACTGTGCTGTGGATCATCTGGGCCTCACTCTCTATTTGGCCACTTACCCTACTGGCTTTGTTTGCTCGCTCTGGGACTGGCTAATTGACCGGACCCAGTACAAAATGAAAACGTGAGTCCTGTCGACAAATAAAATCCACACATGTAGAGATTTAATTGGCTTTATTAAATGACTCATGAATGAGGCTGCATCTAGCCTGGAAGGTGTAAGGGCTTACACAAAACAGATGGTATTTTAGTCAAGAAGAGGGTGGGACAAGTTTATTAGCAAAAAATGGGATTTTTTCCCTTTTCCTGGAGGGAGGGGAGATTTAGCAGACAGATGACCTCACCCACTATTGACAGGTACACTATGCTTTAGGGAGAGGTTGAAGCCGCAGTGAGATTAGGTATTAAGTATGGGTGAGGACCCAGCATGTACTGACTCCTTTTTGGGATTATTTACTGCTTTTAAACAAACCCCTTTGTTCATAATGGTCAAGAATGTCCAGAAAGAGGGCAGAGCAGGGCTGCAGCACAGGGGTCTTTAAGGGCTGCGGCCTGTGTACCTGGTGCCTGTGTGCCCGCGAACCTGGCTCAATCCTTTCCCTTGCTTGTCTTCCTGTCAGTCTGGGCCCCCAAGAACAGGGCTCTTGCTGTGCGTTCTGTAGACTCCTGGCCCATGGCGGTTACCATCGCTTGTCTTGTGCTCATGTAGGCTTACAGCGTAGACACTGATTACTTGAACAGGGACCCCGGACTCCAGACTGGAACCTCAGCCACCCTCTTAGGACTCCTGGGTGGAGGGTTGAGAATATTCCTTTTCAGGGGTCCTGCTCTGGACTCCAAGGGACACTGCTGGGCAGGCCTCTTGGTGCAGGGCTGGGAGGGTGCTCCGAGGTGAGCTCCACACCCAGCTTCTCTAGCAGGAGACCTGGCACTGGGTGCCAGGCCTGACTTCCGTGCACTGTTGATGGTCACTGCCACCGACAGTGGCTTTCCTTGGGTGAGATGCAGTTCTGGAGGCAGGTTTGGGGCCCCTGGCCTGGGAGTGGGTTCTAGGTTCTTAGCAGTATCTTGGTTGGCCCAGGAACCTCTTCGGGCTTCCATTTGATCCCTGTGAAAAGGAGGATCAGCTCGTTTCTATGACTTTCCCAGGACTGACATGTGGAGCTCCAGATACCCAGGCTGGGAGCCCTGCAGGAGGGTCTGAAGGAGCTGGCAGGAGCCCCCTGGGGCGGGAGGCGGAGTCAGCCCTGGGAGCCTGGAGGCCATGATGGAGCCGGACAAATCTTCACCTCTGCCCTCTGTGAGCAGTGAATGGTTCTTGCTGCTCCTTGTTCCGCCCCAGCCTGGCTGTTGGGGGCAGGGTGCACAGCTGCCCAGACCCAAACCTCTCCCTGCCTGGATGTCTCAGCCTCTCCCTGACCCCATCTTCTCATCTTTAGGGTTTTGAGTGAATTTAAAGAGGAGGAGGTGGGGCATTGTGGCGCGTGCCTTTAATCCCAGCCTCGGAGGCCGAGGCTAGGAATCGCTTGAGTTCATGGGTTTGAGACTACCCCAGGCAAAATAGTGAGACCTAGTCTCAAAAAAAGTAGCCAGACGTGGTGGTGCACGCCTGTAATCCCAGCTACCTGGGAGGCTGAGGCTGGGGATTGCTTGAGTCTGTGGGATTGGGGCTACCCCAGGCAACATAGCGAGACCGGGTCTCAAAAATAAATAAATAAATAAATAAAGAGGAGATGTGTGACAGGATAAACATTTAAAGCTTTTATTTTCATTTTATTTATTGTTTGCATATTTATGTTGTATATACATATATTTACATATATTTTGCGTTGTTGTGTTCCCCAGGATCCTCCTACCACCATTTCACCTGTGAACCTTCTTGATCTTTTGTGCTCATCCTTTCCCTGATTTCTCCTTCCTTCCCCTTCCTTGCCATTTGCTTTATTTCTGTTGTTAGCTTGTTAGTTTTGACTTTTTCTTTTCTTTTCTTTCTTTTTTTTTTTTTTGAGACTAGGAATTTTTGCCCATGGAACTGCAGGCTCACGTTGCCTGGGGTACTATGGACTCAAGCCACCCCCAGCCTCAGCTTCGCAGGTAGCTGGGATTACAGGCATGCACCACCACGCCCAGCTATTTTTTTGGAACTATGTTTTGCTATGTTGCCCTGAGCAGGACTCAAACCACGATCCCTGGTCCCCGCCACAGCTTCCTAGGCTGCTGCTTACAGGCATGCGCCGCCATGCCCAGCCTAGTTTTGACTTTTTCTTGACCTTTTGTCACATATAAATGAGACCATATATCCCACATATAAATGAGACCATCCAGTTTTTGTTTTTTTCTTTCTGGTTTATTTCTGCTACATGATTCCTTCTAGGCCCATCCATGTTATCACAAGTGCATCAAATGTGTCTCTTTTGATTGCTGAATAATATTCCCATTTAAAGTTTTTATATTTATTTATTTATTTTTTGAGACTATGTGTCACTGTGTTGCCCAGGATAGTCTGAATCCCGCCGACTCACTTAAGCAGCCTTCAGCCTCAGCCTCCCAGGTAGCTGGGATTGCAGGCGTGCGCCACTGCACCCGGCTGCTTTTTCGAGACCAGGTAGGTCTCACTATGTTGCCTGGGGTAGTCTTGAACCCACGGACTCAAGCAATCCTTGGCCTCTTGCCTCCCAGCACTTGGATTACAGGCATGTGCCACCACACACAGCCCATTTAAAGTTTTTAAATAACTAAGTGGATTGTGCAGATTTCCCCAGAGGGAGTGAAAGCCTCTGCAGCATGGGGCACAGGAGTGAGCCCCTCAGGGTGGGGGTGAAACAGAGGCGCTCCTGTTCACTGGTCTCCTTGAGATGTGGCTGGGCGTAGCTGTGTGGGGCACTGGGAAACTTCAGCTCGATAAGATTCCCTTGAACTCCAAACTTGGCCAGGAAGCGGCAGAATCTCCTGCCAGGAAGGGACTGCATCCTCTGGGGAAATATGCATCTCCATGGTAACTAGGGCAGATGGACGATCTGGTCCGAGAGGCCTCCTGTAACTCTGGCACCACAGAAAACCCAGAGAGAGTCCTGGGAGCACCGGATCCCTGTCACATCCAAGATAGGGTTCCGAGCAGCTGGAGGTCCTGATCCAGGGCTTAGCTTGATTTAAAGAAAGCCAAATAGGTGCATATTTCTTGCATTCTTTACTTGGAAGACGCCACCCACGTATGTAAATCGGTTGAGCAATGTGCCCGCTGCTCCTGGTGAGTGAGGGCTCTTCTTACGGTGGCAGACCTGGGCTTGTAGCAGCTGTACCTACCTGGTGTGGGGCTTTTTTTGTATTTATTTATTTATTTATTTATTTTTATTCATTAAATCACAACCTCGGTAAATGGTTTTTAGGCTACCTCCCCCTCTCTTCTCCCTCTGGTGCCCCCTCCATTCTCTCAAACCCAGCTCCTTGTTGTTTGCTAATCTGTGTTACATCCATTAGTCTCTTTCTTTCCTATGGCAGTGTTCTTTCATTGGGTGAGGGACTGTGTTGTTGGAACCAGGCAAAGCTTGCTGGTAGGTTTTCAATCTTAAGATTGTGTTGGGTGGCCAATTTGTATTTATTTGTAGTCTGTCCATGCTTTCTTGTTGGAGGCTGTCTTCCCCAACCTCATCTCTGTTGTTTTGCTGCTTTATCTTATGGCTCTGGTGGGCTGGGCACGGTGGCTCGTGTGTGCCTGTAAGCTTCAGCATATGAAGCGGCCGGGGCTAGGGATCATGGTTCGAGTCCTGCCTGGGGCCCGTAGGGAGACCTAGTTCCAAAAAATAGCTGGGCATGGTGGCGCACACCTGTAATCCCAGCTACCTGGGAAGCTGAGGCTGGGGATTGCTTGAGTCTGTGGTACCCCGGGCAACGAGAGCCTGTGGTTCTACAGGCAAAAATAGCGAGAACTAGTCTCAAAAAAAAAAAAAAAAAAGAAATCTTATGGTTCTGGCATCAGATTTAGGCTTCCATGAGTGGCCATTGTAGATCATCTCTTCTATCTCACATCGGCCCTGCTGTGGAGCCAATGCCCCCAGGTCTTGGCCCTCCCCTCCTCTCCCATAGTGTGGGGAGGGGCACCTTGGTCTCCTCAAAGGCATCTCCGAAATGAAGTCTTGGGTCTTCTAGACCCAGGGAGTGCGTAGGTGCACCTCATGACATCGTATTTCCATAGTTGTTTCTCCTGTCTTGCATGCACTGGTTCTCTCGATTGTCTATCTGCTAAGTCCAGCTCAGGCTTGTAGGCTGGATTTTTTACCTGGTCCCTCACCCGTTCTATGATGGGGTTTGTATTGAAGATTGGCTGGAGTGAGAGTGAAATGGAAGGGGCATTCCCCGCCCCCCCTCCCTGTGGTGGTATTTCCCAGCATGGGGGCAGGGCCCAGATGGCTGGGCACGTGCCCTCCCAAGTCTCCCCTGGAATGGGGGTTGGGGGAAACATGTTGATCCGGGCTGCAGATGGCCATCTGTGCAACAACCATATGCTGGTGGATAGGACGAAAAACCTACCTGTCCCCCCTCCCGGGTCTCCAGGTTTTGGGGAGCTTACCCAGGGGTCATCGCCACCTTTGGTCCCCACTGGATGTTGTGACCAGCGCCATGTCTGGCCTTGGGGTGCAGGAGCCCAGAGACCCCTGTGCACCTAGCTCGCGCACTCACCCACCTCAGCCTCACCGAGGTGTGTCCCTAGTGGTCCCCCAACCCCCAGACCTAGGGCCGGAACCACTGGCATCCACGGGGTGTTGTGACCAGCCGCCATGGCTGGCCATGGGGTGCGGGAGCCCGGAGGCTCTGGAGTGGGGCTTTGTGAGACATGTTATGTGGCAGCAGGGTTTCTGCTGGTTGTACATCACCCCATCATCCTTCCTCCACTACCCAAGCCACCATCCCTGCCCTCGGTGTCATTTGGGAAGGGACACGGGGGGCCTTCGGGGGTATGACAATCTTCTCAAACGTTGACCCAGCTGGTAAAAAACCATCGATCGCCTGCTCGAGGCTAGCTTTGTGCGCTTTACATATGCCTGCCAGTTATGCTTCACGCTGGCCCCCAGCCACCAGCCTTTTCAGTTCCCTTTGCCAGGGACTCCTTCCGCTAGCTTGAGGAAGGAGCGCCTGCTCAGCTCCTCTTTGCTCTTTTCAGGTCTTGCATCTGCCTCTTCAGCCCGTTTTCTGCTTTTTCCCTCCTCTCCTTCCTCCTGGGGGAGTCCTCCCAGAGTCCCTGAGGATGGGAGGAGGGGGATGCAGGGCAGAGCCGCAGGGCTCTACACCATGGCAGGCCACTGGGGTGGTAAAATGCAGACTCAATGGCAGGGTTGGGAGGATAAAAACAGAAATCCTTTCCTACGTGGTTCCTCTCCTGGAAGGGGCTCACAGGTGTGTTTGGGTAGAGCAATCTGCCTTGCATTGAGACCACAGCTCCTCCAACCTCCTCTCATTTCATTTTAATTTTAATTTAATTAATTAATTCTTTTTTCGAGACCAGGTCTCACTATGTTGCCCAGGGTAGTCTTGAACTTGTGAACTCAAGCAATCCCTGGCTTCTTTGCCTCCCAGCGCTTGGGTTACAGATGCTCGCCACCACGCCCGGCTATTTTAATTTTAAAGCTAGTGCAATTGACATGGGTGTCTGTGTTCACCCAGCTGCAAGTCTATGTCAGAAACTAGAATTCTCTTCTGACAGTTGGGACAGAGGGGGCAGGTTTGTGCTGAAGATCCTGGGGAAGAAGCACGGAGATTTGTTGACAGCGCAGCTGGGTGTCTGTTTTCCCCTCTATCTCCACCTCCCTTTTCCTCCCAGTCACACCTCTGTGTCCCACTTGGCACTCAGCTGTCCTCAGGTTGAGCTCTGGCTCCAAGCCCATGGCGCCTGCAGGTCGCGGGTCTCTGGGGACCTCTGCTCTCTCTGCGCTAATCCACTTCCCCCACTAAATCCAGCCTCTAAGGGTCAGGGCAGCCACAGGTCACAGGTGGCTCCCCCAGCCCGGAAATGGGGCCAATGAGAATGTGGAAGTGCTAAAGTGTAAAACGCACCGAGTTTTGAAGATTTAGCATGAAAAAACTTATGAACTATCTCAATAATTTTATGTTGATTACTTATCAAAATCATTTTTGATATATTGGGTTACATTAGCTAGATGATTAAAATTAATTTCACCTGTTTCTTTTTCTTTAAAGACTGTAGCAGGTGTCATGCATTATATTTCAACTGGCCTAGATGGTTCTAGAACGGCCGAGATGGTTCTAGGATGAGGAATATTGCGGACCTCATCTGAAGGGTGAGTGAGCTGGTCAGGTTTTTTCCTCCATTATCTTATACAACCAGCACCTGGGGTAGCGCATCTTCTCCGTGATGGTGCGGCCCAGTGGGTGTGTGCATGTGTCACTATGCACCTAGGGCCTAGGAGAGAGGGAGGTGGGGGGGTGCAGAGGGCACAAGAAAGCACAAGTATGAGAGATGAGGGAGCATGAGAGAATGCCAGAGAGAGAACCCAGAGAAAGAGCATGAAGATTCCTAGGGGTCTGGGGGGTTCGCCTGCCTCCTGACCACCCCCCCAGCCCTGGCCCAGCACTGGTCTCTCTGGTGTGTCTATGCAACTGCTAAACCCATAAAGACCCTCTGCAGCTTGGAGAGCCAGATGCTTATTCCTACAACCGGCACAAGGACTGGTTACAGCACATCATCCTTGCCACAAGTAGCCAGGTAGCGTCCCCTCTAGCCGCAGACAGACCTCTTCCTGAGAGGAACTCTGGGTCGTAATTAGTTTTCCATTTCACTGAGGCTCTGGGTACTGTCATTGATATTGGGACGAGCACGAGGCAAAAGCCTCCAAATTGCAAACCCCAAGGTCCGTTTCACCTGCGCCTAGCAGTTGCCGCTCCAAATTACCAATTAACAACAGGGTTTTATTAACAAGGGAGCTAACAGGGAGAACAAAATGTCGTGAAAGCCGCACGTGGCAGTTATCTTACCCCAGTCACCATTCTCAGACCCAAAGGTCCCCAAGGCACAGTGCACAGTCCAATGACGAATCCTTTGCCCCTCTGAACCTCAGAGGAAGGCACTTTGGCAAAGTCCAGTCCTTTCGCCGGCGTCTCCTCTTTCCTTTCTTTTCTCTCGGT
>PVHY01022617.1:9090-22254 GCA_004024945.1 Uropsilus gracilis
CTGAGAAAGGTTTTGGACAATGTTAAAGTATTCTGAGTCTTACATGTTTCTTTTGTAGTTATTAGGATAATTAGAAATCACTTTGTTAGAAATAAATTAGTCTGCACTGATAGTCTTGCATTGGTTTGGTATTTTGGTTGAGAAGGCTGGGGATGGTGGTAAGAACCCACGAGTGAAAAGTTTAAACTGTGTTTTAAAGATTTTCTTTTTAGGTCTGAAAGAGGGAAAGAAAGCAGAGAGAAGCTGGTAGATGATGTTTGCAGATCAATGGTAAAGGTGATCAGTGAAAATGCTAATGAGGAGTGTGTAGCCTGCTTTGTAGAGAGTAGCACGCAAATAAGAGTATCCAGTTAAGGTTAAAGGTAATTGCAAAGGAACTGCTTCGGAGAGAGAAGCAGGCCTCTATGTGTTAAAGTGAAGGCAAAAAGTCCCTTCGGGTCACCCTGTTTCAGAAGAGGCTGACCAGGGCTGGCCCAATGGCCCAGGATATATAGGGCAGGGACCAGAAGATGTGGTCCCAAAGGGTAAGATAGCGAGCTGAGTGGAGGTACGGAAGTGGGGGACTCAAGGGCAGAGAGCAGAGCTGCAATTCTATTCTGACTTCACTGGGAACAGAGATGCCAGAGGTGCCAGGTCAAACACAGTTCCCAGGTCAACTTGAATTCAGACAAACAACAGATTTAATATGTTCCTGCAAATATGCCCTAAAGCTGTATCCACTGTTGACCTGAAATTCAAGCTCAGCCTGGGGCCCTGGATTTTCATTCGGTGGAGCCTAGCAACCCTCAGATGGGAAACTCCCAAGGAAACTGCAACAGAGGCAGAGCAGAATCTCACGTGGGTTTAATAAATACATTGATAAATCCACAAAGATTTTGTTACCATAAATTAGCGCTGAGTGTTCAGGAGAGGATAAATCATTTCCAGAAGTGTTTAGACGCATTTGGGATGCCAAGTCTGTACCTCTAAGATAAAGGGGTTTGAGAGAGCCCTGGTGGACTCCTCCTTATCAGCATCTCACTCCGTCCTCACCACATCCCATGTGCTCTGTCGGTATATCAGCTGCGCTGTGCAGTCCTGGGAAGATGTAGACTCAGAGAGGTCAAGCAACCGACCCGAAGTCACACAGCAAAGAGGCAGATGGGGCAAGGTTACATCTCAGCTCTCCATCTCTGCTCTCTTCTTTAAGCATCCCACCAGCAGCCTGTGTGTTTGTCCCTTCAGCAGCTGGCTGGCAGGCCAGGGTGGCAGAAGCAGGGGCAGTGCCCAGGGGCAGCTGCTGGCCTTGACCCCTGTCGTGTCTTTGCTGGAGACGGGCGAGAAGGTGGCGGGCCCTCCTGGCCTCCCAGGCTGTGAAGAAGGAGGCCGCGATGGTGTGCCGCAGGCGGCGGGCGTAGGTCTCCAGCAGGACCGTGGAGCCAGCCACCAGCTGCAGGGCCCCCACAGCCAGGGGGGTGGCCAGGTCAGGGCGCCGGGCAGGCAGCAGCGGGCAGCTGGCAGAGGTGAAGCGGAGTTCCCACTGGAAGGAGTCGTGGGTGGAGAGGAAGGGGTTCTCCAGGGGCGGCTGGTTGAAGAGGAAGGGGATGAAGCCCAGGATGGTGTATGCAGCCTTCAAGAGGGAGAAAGAGGCCAAGTCAGCACAGGCCCGCCAGCCCCGTGGACCGCTGCCTAAGGGCGCAGGCGGGACAGGGCCTCCAGCCATCATCAAAACAGGGCAGAATTGACCCTGCCCTCCGGGGGTTGAGGAGGCCCAGTGAGGTCAGGCATCTGAGGAGGGGCTCTTAGCCAAATAAAAAGCAAGATAGAAAGGCTATTTTTGTATTACTCTCTCGGATCAGAATGCTTCCGAGAAGACACACCCACTTGGAAGAGTGGTTACTCCACTGAGCTCCCCCTTCGCGGACACCGAGAAGTTCGAGAGAACCTGCCTGAGTTGACGTCACTATTTCCCTTCTTATTGACAATGAGAAAGATCTGATAAACGAAAACCATTTAAATGGGCGTCTTCCCATGTATCCAGTCAAAGCTCCAGATGACAAAAGGACATTGGGTGGCCACTGAACAGATGACATTTTTGTCCTAGTAAGACACGAAATAGTGGTGTCCAAGCCAAAGGACATTTTAGACACGATGAGACCCAGGAATCAGGTCTCAGGCAGCGGGGATACACCTCCACAGTCTCTCCTACAGGTGAGAGATTCATATCGTAGCACATGATAGACAAAGTGTGGTGCAACTGGGGGAGGAGAGGGATACACGAAATAATACATCCTGTTGTCACTTATGATATACACTAATGCATTCCTGGTTTAAACTATTTCATTTGCTTAAAGCTGGCTGTGATCCTCCTAACTTGACTCCAGGCCTTCTGAATGCTTCCTTCCTCATCTAGAACAAGGACTGGGTGCCAGCTATTAATAGCATTAACCCCTGCTAAGACACTTGGGTCTCTTTTATGCTGTGGCTTTTGTATGAGCACTCACCATTAAAACCAAAAAAGATTAGACATGGCTGGTAGGGATGAAGATTGGACCAGCCATTATGGAACGTTGTGTGGAGGACCCTCAAACTACTGAAAATGGAACTACTATTCAACTCAGCAATCCCTCTTCTGGGAATCTACCCAAGGGATACAAACACACTAATTTAAAGGATAGCTATACTCAGATGTTTATTGTAGCACTATTTACAAAAGCCAGGATATGGAAACAACCCAAATGATCCAAAATAGATGAATGAGTCAGAAAACTGAGTTGTATGTACATGATGGAATATTATTCTGCAATCAAAAAAAGACAAACTTATATCATTCGCAGCAACATGGATGGAGCTAGAAGGAATCATGTTAGTGGAAATAAGTCAGAAAGAAAAAGAAAAATAAGGGATGGTCTCACTTATATGAGGAATACAGGGAAAACAAACAAATGGGCAAGAAAAACTTAAAACTACCAACAGAACTGAAGCATAGGGCAAGAGTGGGGCAAGAGGGTAAAATCGGGCGAGGGAAATGGGCACGAGAGATAAAGATGGTTTATGGGTGATCAGGTGCTAGGAGAGCCTCGGGGTAGACAATGATGTAATATATGTGTGTGTGCAGTAAGTTAAAAAAATAAAATTAAGAAAATAAGCTAAAAATGATTAGTGGTAACAGAAAAGACTGAAAAGTGCAATCTTGACCAGACAGTAAATAAACCCTGTGTTACATCGAAGGTATCGAGCCTATTACTATTAAGGTAGCAGGTATTCTGGGTTGGGGGGCTGACAGTCTCTGTTACAGTCACTTGTCTTTATGAACCAGCCAGGGACAGTACACACACAGACAGCACAGCTTTGTCATTATTAAAGACGACAACTTATTTCTCACAATCAGGCCTGGGTCCCTGGGTTGTAGGGGTGGATCCTGATCTACACCTTTCCTTGGCCACCTCTGATCTGTTAGGTGTGAGCTGCTGACTATCTTATTAAGCATCTCTAGGTGACAGGGAACTTGGCACACGCCTTGCTGGTGATCCATTTTGAGACTCATAATAAACTTGAAGGTCAGGAGCATTGGTCCAATTTGATAAGAGAAAAGCAAGGTGAGGACCTGTTGCCTTTGCAAAGAGTGGCCTTGCGGGGCAGGTTATTTTAGCATCTCTGGGTATCAGCGTCCTCCTCTGCCCAGAGGGTGGACACAGAACCCACAGCAGTGTCTGTGGTGGGCATGGATGAGCCCCCAGCGTGCCCCCTGGCTTGATGAAAAGGTGAGGAAACTTCAAATTCAAGTCAAGGGTTTAACCAACCCTACCCATCTTCCCTCAGGGCACTTACATCGTACTTGACCGTGAGTGTGATGGGCACAGCGGGCAGCTTCTGAGCCCAGTCCACAGCCGCCTGCGCCAGGAGGAAGGCCATGTGGTCTGTGGCCACCATCGTAGCAGTGGCCACGAGGAGTAGGGCCAGCAGCCCCAGCTTCAGAAGGCATCTCAGCAGCTCCCCCTGGGTCAGCCTCGGTCGGGCGGCCCGCAGCAGCCAGGTGGGTGGAGAGGCCAGCAGGTGCGCGGCCTGGGCCTCTGCCAGCTGCTGGGCCAGCTGCCGTGTGGCGTAGATATTATCAAACCGCAGGTCGGTCAGGTAGCGATGAAGGTACCAGGCAGAGTCCAGCGGGAGGCCCAGCATAAGCAGCCCTGTGAGCACACGCCGGGTCCCCCAGGCTGCCTCCCGGGCCAGGGCCTCCAGGCCGGAGAAGTCCCCCAAGACCTGCTGAGTGACACGGAGCATGTGCAGCCGGAGGGCAGAGCCGTTGCCCAGTGCCTGAACGGTCAGGCCCTGTCGGCCCATGTGGCCGCCGGGGCCCAGAGCCCTGGATGCCATTTGCAGGTGGTGAGTGGTGTTGAGCAGACTGTCCAGGGAGCCCTCGGTGACGCACCTCAGCACCTGCCCAGCCGAGCCCATGTTGGCCAGGATGTTGGGCACCACGGTGACGGCCAGGGCGGCAGTGCTGCAGGATAGAAGCAGGCGGCGGCCCTGGGCCATGCACAGAGCTGGCACACTGAGCGCCAGCAGGCAGCGGGCCGCAGGCACCAGGCCCAGGCCTAGGAAGAAGAGGAGGCCGCAGACAGTGGCCACGGCAGCTGAGGGTCCCGGGGGGTAAAGCAGTGAGGACGTCACCCAGTGGTGGGTCAGCCCTGCGGCCACAGCAGCCAGGGATCCGCACAGGAGGAGCTGGGTCAACAGCTGGCCGAGGCCGGCTGGCACAGGCTGGGAGAAGGCCACCCAGGTGGCCTGCAGCGGGGCCAGGGCCTTGCAGAGCCCCAGGTGCCAAACCCTCCACCTGCACCGGGGAAATTGGAGAAGCTCTGTCAGAAGCTCTATCTGGTTCAGCTCCTGCCCCCCGACTTGCCATCCGTGTCCTGACTAATACGGAATCCTTGTCATAGGACCCCTGGGACAATAACATGTAAGACTGTGTGTGCAGAACCCTAGCCAGAGTCTGGCAGGGAGGGAGAACCCCGTGTAAACTATATTGTTGTTCTTGATGATGATGTAAATACGCCCGGCATTCTCTGTGCCAGGCTCTGTGCTAACCCCTTGGCTATTGAGAGGAACTGAGTAATGTCTGCAGACCCTGGCCTGTCCGTGCATAGTCTGACTGAGGGGACAGAACCGCTCATTAGAGCTTAATACCATTAGAGAAGGATCTTGTTGGTGATACACCTGGGCCTGGACTGGGGCAGGGTAAGGGGACAGTAAATTTTACCTGGAAAGCCAGGAAGTCTACCTGGAAGAAGTGACAATAAAGCTGGGACTGAAAGGACAAATATCATTTCCTAGAATGGAAGGAGATTGGGCAGCTCCAGGAGAAGGTCCTGCACTCTATTTCTGCTCCCCCTCGCTCCCTCCCCACCTGTCCTCTCCCTGGGGGGCCCCCCCACCCCTACCCCCAAGGAGTCAGGGAGACTAACAATAACACTGAGAGAGGAGCTGAGGAGTGAGACCTGTTGGGCCAGAGTAGAGGTCGCAATCCAAGGTTCTGTGTGTGTGTGTGTGTGTGTGTGTGTGTGCGTGCTAGTTTCTTCCATTTGGAAATCAGGAGAGTTCACATTAAAATCCAGATCTCCAGCTTTTCTTGAGAAATCGAAGGATCTGAACATATTTTTGTTCCCACCTTCACGGCAGAGTGTGAGCTGAACATTCTGCCCCCCTTACTCAGGGCTGCACCCCTATAGACAGTGCCCCCCACTCACCAGAATCTGCACACAGCCCCAGCAGCCTCACCCTGGGGTGTGGGTATGCCCCCTTCCTCACCCTTGCCGGCACTGCCATGCAGGACTAAATGCCCTCTGGTATCGGAACGTGGAGAGTGCTATGGTAGCAGCTGATCGTATAAACAATGGTGGCAGCATGGGATGCCAGCTCGGAGTCTGGGGCCTGTGCTGACATCTGGAACGACCAGGGGCCCAGCTGTGGATGACTGAAGGCTTCTCTGAGCCAGTGGAGCCAGCCTGAGCAGACACGTGCATGTGCTGCTCTCTGACACCTATAGACACCGTTGCTCTCCCTTCTCTATGGGGAAACTGAGGCTCCAAGAGGTGAGGAATGACCCCGGACATAAAAACAGGGAATGATGGAACCTGAGGCCAAGGCACACACCCCTCCTGCCCACCTCCTTCCTGCCTGTGGCCCCGTGTCCAAGGTCCTGGACCTACCAGGTCCTGAAGATCTGCTCAGCGGCATCCAGGGGCACCCTCATGCTTTCCCAGCAGCCTCCGCTCTGGCCAGGGATCTCAGGCAGCGATGGCAGGTGGAGAGAAAGCCGTGGAACTGTGTCCTCTAGGCTTCGGGAAACCCTTCCACTTCTGCTTTTCCGCCCTTTAATGAGGGTGGGCAGGGCGGGCCCACCTCCTGCTGGGTCCACCTCCCCGGGGGTTGGGCAAGCTGAGCACACTCTTCCCCAACCTCCAGCTGGAGCAGCAGAGGTGTGGGAGGAGAGGAAGAGCCCACTGCTGGCAACAGCTCGGGCACTCACAGCTGGACGATGGAACTGGCCCCATTTTACAGAGGAGGAAACTGAAGCTCTGAGAAGCCATCCCACTCTTGCGGGGGCAGTACTGGGACCTTGCTCACCACCCCTGCAAGTTTTTAAAGTCAACATTTAAAAAAGAACGAGACTGTGATGTAGCCCAGTCTTAACAGGTCTGTGGGCCGTCAGCTAGAAGACCACTGATTCACATCTACGGAGCCTTCTGTAATGCTGCAGAAACTTGGGGGTGGGGGGCAGTTGGGAGGGGGGTGCTGTCTGCCTGTTCCTTTGCACTGCAGAGGCCTGGGCTGGAGGCAGCTAATCCGTATTTGACCTGTGTTGGTGTGAACTGTGCTGTGTGACCTTTAAGCAAGACAGTGTGCCTCTCTGAGCTGGTGTGTACACTGCTCTAATGAGAATATGAGTGTTTTAGGATTAGTGAGATAATGTATGCACGGAGCCCAGTAAACAACAGATCGTTGCTCCTGCCCTTTGTCCTCTTCAGTCCAGTCTCTCATGACACTCACAGGGCCAGCTCCCTGGTCTGGGAAACTTCGGGGCATTGTGTCAGAGGGGAGGGTCTTGGAAGATCCCAGCATTTGCCTAGTTTCTGCACAGGTGTCAGGGAGCCCACAGGTTAAGGATGATAAGGGTATTTTCTGGAGGTCTCTGGGAGTGGGTGAGAACTGGGAGGATAGGAGGATATACAGGGGAGAAGGGGAGGGATTGTTCTGATGTTTTCCAACACGTAGAGGCAGTCATTTCTGCCTGTAGAAGTTGGCCTGTCTCCAAGGCCCACAGCTTCCGGCAGGGGCTTCTGAATCTCCAAATATAGTGCCAGTTCTATGGAGGGGAATTTCAGCGTGGAAGATTCAGAGCCTTAAGACAGAGCAGGAAGGGGAAGTGGTGAACCCTCAGATTTAGAATTGGACTCGAGGTCTATGGACAAAGGGGTGTGGACTTGCACAGCCTGTGGGTGTGGAGTGCTGTCACCTCCCAGCTGATCTGAGACCACAGAGAGGTGGCCGAATCCAAATGAGCCAGCGAGCAGCTCTATCCAGAAGAAACGGAAAGTGAAATACACACTCATTTCAAAATTTTCCAGCTGTCAGATGAAAATTAAATTTAACGAAATACTTTATTCAACCAAATATATCTAACACATCTTTTTAATATGTAATCAATATAAAAATTATTATTGGATATTTTACATCCCTTTTTTTCATACTCAGTTTTCCAAATCCAGTGTTTTTAATATAACACATGTCATTTCAGACAGGCCACATTTCAAGTGTTCACTAGTCACACAAAGTGAGCAACTACTATGCTGGACAAGGTAGACATCACAGAAATTTCCATCCTATTGGGCTGCTCTAGGTTATTAGCACCTGTGACTTGTAAAGCTGAAGTAGACCTTCCAGATCATGTAGCTCAGGAGTCACAGATTAAAGTGCGTTCAGAGGGCGGGCAGGTGACATAGTCAAATGAAAAACGCCAGTGTGACACGTTATGGAACCGTGGGGACTCTGGTAACAAGAATGTTCTTGCTCCAACTTGGGTTATCCAATCACCACCAATTTCTCAGTTCCAAACAAAGGTTAACAAGTAGCAATGAGGGTCCCATCTTGCTGGATCTGGAATTTTCTTTACCAAGAGAAGCATAAATCCAGGTTTTTATATAAAATCTCCCTGAATTATGAGGACAAAGCAATCAGCTATAAGTCTAAAACTCAGGAGATGGGAGGTGCAAACAAAAGCCTGATTGTAGGCTGGGTGTAGACCTGGAGGCCACTAGATCATAAGCTCTGATTTAGTATGAATCTTCAGTCACATTTTCCCCAGATCCAGTCTCTTCTTCTCTTCGCCCTGGGCCCCAGGAAGTGGACCTGGAGGGGCTGCACCAATGGATGCCCTTGCTTCTGGCTTCTGTTGGTGTGGTAATTGATTTTACATGTTCATTGGTCATTGTTCTGAATGGCTCTCTAAGAGCAAAGTGGAGGAGATTTGCATTTCCATCCACGGCATTTGGGTAAAACAGGTTGTGTTCATGTATTGTACTGAGCAATACCAGGTGGCCAAACTGAGTCTTGGAACCCTGCCCAGGTCTGACAGATCCTGAAAGCTCTGCTTTTATCTTCCTAGAAGCCTGCTATCACCCAGAGAGATTCACTGCTGGAGAAGCCGCAAGACCCCAGGGGCGTCACGGCCATTGTGGACATTCCAACTCCAGCTAAACTCCCAGCTGAGTGTCCATGGAGAGCAGAGACCATCCCTGTGTAGAGCTCCACCAAACACAGACACCTGAGCTAACAAATGTAGTCACAGGTCCCTAAAATGGGTGTTTTGACTTTATTATTGTCTGACATCCAGGTTCTCCTTCTATATTCCAGACATCAGTCCCAGCTGTATAGCCAATGGCTGCGCCACCCAACGCCAGCCCCCTTCTTCCCATCCCACATGAACACGTGGCTGACTCTTTCCAGTCTCAGTCCAGCACCACCTCCTCAGAGAAGTCCTCCCTGACTACAGCTAAAATAGCCTCTGAGTCAGTTTGTCACATTAGCCAGTTTCATTTCCTTCTAAGTCCATATCATGACCTGGACATTTACTTTATTTGCCTATGACTGCCCCCTTGGCTAGAATGCAAGACCTAAGATCTGTGTGTCGTGGAGACAGCCAGTCAGCAGATGGTGGGTGCTAATGAAGGTCATCAAGTATGTAAACCAGAGAATGAGAAAGCAAGAAGTGAATCAAGCAGACCCCAGATCAGAGAGTGAGACTACATTCTCATAAGTTCTGGCCAAGAGTCACTTGACAATTATTTACCAGCACCTAGTACATGCGAGAAAGTATCCCAAGTACCAGAGTTATAGCACTGAACAAAATAAAGTTTGTATTCTAATAAGCTTATATTCTAGAGAGACCACCAGAGAAAGCTAATAAACAATAGAGTAAATAATGCAGTGTCCTGACTACTAAGAAGAAATGTATAGCAGGGTGAGGGGATAGAGAGCAATGAGGGTGACCTCTTAGCCCAGATGATTAGAAAAGAACCTCTGGGAGTATGATGTTTGAGCAGAAACCTGGCTAAAATGAGGAAATAGGCATGTGTTTGGGAGCAAAGTATTCTGGGGAGCAGGAAGAGCACGTGCAAAGGCCCTGAGGCAGGAAAGTTTGAGTGTGTGGCTGGAGTGGTACAGAGGAGAGACCAGTGAAGTGAGGTCAGGGAGATCAGTTCTGTGGAACCCCCAACTCAGAAGCGCAGGGCTCTGAAGCTCTTATATGTCTGGAAAGGCAAATAATCCCCAGGCCCAATGTTGATTAACATTCTTTATTGCAGAGCATTTTCAATCGGTATTTGAAATCACAATTCATCTGGTGATGAGTCCCATGTGTTTTCCTGTGGATGGACTGCTCCCCTCCCCTGTCCCACAGGAGGGCACCCCCTTAACCCCAAGGGCCGTAACAGGTGACAAGATACTGTAGTTCATGTGGGAAGGAGGTGGGACTCATCTTCCAACTGTGGGGCCTTTCCTTTCTTCCCTCCCCACCCCCCCGCTGCCAGGGTCAGACCACCAATCACGGTACCATTCACAGAACAAGCCCAGAGCTGGGGACTGACTTCCAAGCCCCGGATGCTCCTGGGACCTCTCTCTCAGAGGCCCAGAGAAGGAAGCTATGGCTGTGCCCCTTGGCTGACACCTGTTCAGATGCTGGCCCCACTGGCCACTCCATGCATGGCAAGACCCCCCTTCCCCCCGCCTGAGAGCCACCGGCTTGTGGTATCCCCTAGGAAAGCCAGGGTGCTTCTGCTTGGAACCAGAAGGACTACATCCTCCCGACTGCCCCGCCGGCCCTGGCTCAGGGACAGCCTCATCCTCAGTGCCTGCCTGAGACATTGACAAGGCCCCAGGTTGGCTTTCGACCTTTTTCCCACCTCTGAGAGATGTGCCTTTGGGACTCTAACACCCTCACACTAGGGGGAGTTTTTTAGGGGGCCAGTTGGAGACCAGCCACTGGAACCAGAAGCAGCTGGTGGCCACAAAGGTCCCCATTGTCACAGCAGAAGGGTCTTGGCCTGATTCCAGAACTTATGGCCAGATGGAATCAGATTAAATGGAAAAATCCTAAAAGCGTGAATAGAGGTGTCAGCTGGGGTTTCAAGAACCCCCTGGTGGGCTTGGGAGCCTGGAGAAACAGGAGTCTGCCTGGTCTCCATGGCTTCGGGGAGTCATCTGTCACCCCCGCCCCGTCTCAGCAACTCTGGCTGCTGGGTGTCAGCAGGGACAACAGTCAAATTCCAGGTGCACGGTGGGCACCAGCTCAGCTGCACACCCCCTGGCTGGGCACAGCTGGAACAGCTGGCCTGCGGCCTTGCAGCTGCCAAAACCTCTCTGAGGAAGGCGGCTGCTGAAGGCGAGGTGGCCTCTCTCCACAGGGTCCCCAGTGTTAGCTGTGGGGGTGTCAGCCACGCCCCTAGGATGGCTCCCATCCCAAGCGTCCAGACAGCCGTCAGCTCAGGTTTGCTTATGGTTGCCGAAATGGCATCCTAACCACACAGCAGCCCAGAGAGAAAGGAGCCTGCCTCCCAGGCAGCCAAGCTGGGTCCCGAACTGCAAGGAGAGGAGAAGGTGTCCTAGACAGCGAAACTGCAGGCCCAAGCGGACCCCAGAGGTCACCCTTGTTTGCCGCAAACTGGGTCACGGAGAGGACGGCCTGGTCGTCCCGTGGGTCTCAGCAGCTGAAGACAAAGGCCTTCTGGGCTGGCCTAGCCCAAGGAGAGCCCCTGAGGGGGACTCAGAGGGTCCGAAAGGTGTCGTTGGCCAAGGCGGGCGGCAGCGCGGTGACGTTGCCAGAGTGGCTGTCGGCCCAGTCTGGGAAGGTGCCCAGCTGGAAGATGGCCTGCGCCCAAGTGTTTATGGCCAGGCTGAGCAGCAGGACGCCCATCAGGTTCATCAGAAGGCCTGTCCGCACCTGCAACAGAACCCGAGCTAAGTGAGGAAGCCCCTCACCAGGAAGCGGAAAGCCGGGGGCAGGTGCAGGAGGTGGCACCCGGGTCGCACTCTGGAAGTGACAGAGCTGGGACACAGAGCCCCTCCACCTTTGTCCTGGCCTGTCCCAACGTCTCATCCCTTGGGTGGTTTCTGGGTGCCAGGTACCACCCGAGCCGTTGCCATAGGGTCAGGTCAAGATCCCTGACAGAGCCATGACAGTGGTGACTATTGTTACCCCATTTCCCAGAAGAGGAACATGAGGCTCAATGGAGTAAACTTACTTCAGGCCACGCACCTTGAAAATCGTCTGCTTCAGTCATTACTCAGCAGCAATAGCATACACAGAGACACACAGACATACAGACACACACAGAGATACACGGGCACAGACACACACACACGCAGATACACACCCACAGACACAGACACACACAGATGCACAGATATACACAGACACACACACACGCAGACATACAGACACACACATACACAGATACACAGACACACACAGACACATACACAGAGACATACACAGATGCACAGATATATACAGACACGCACACAGACATATAGACACACACAGATACAAAGATACACATATACACAGACACACAGAGACATACACAGAAGCACAGATATACAGATACGCACACAGACATACAGACACACACAGATACAAAGATACACACACAGACACACAAAGATATACAGACACACACACAGATACAAAGACACACACATACACAGACACACAGAGATACACAGACACAGACACATAGATGCACAGATATACACAGACACACACAGACACACACAGATACAAAGACATACACATTCACAGACACACAGAGATATACATACAGACACAGATATACACAGACATATTCACACACAGATACACACATTATGTAGTGAAGGTCACGCCTATGTTATGGGGAGAACATTCTTTCTGCATAGTTTTACTTCTTTAAGCAGCTGGGAGGAGGGAGCCCTCTGTCCCTTGCCCCCGGCCTGGTGCCCCTCAGGCCCACCCTTTTCCTGTGTGGGTTTTCTGGTCGCCCCACCTTGGCATCGTCCAGCCCAGTGAGAAGGCCCCTTCCTCTTCAGACATCTCAGACTCTGCCTCACAGCCCCCTGGGGGTCCCTGCCTTCAGGCCGCCCCTCATTGCCCACTGCCTTGTGGATAAGCAGGCATGGGACTCTCCCGGCAGCTGTTACCAGAGACTTAATTAGTGTGTGTGCGTGTGTGTGTGTTTGCATTTATTTTTTGACTCGCCCTCTGTGGTGTGCATAGCAGTTTCGCCACTTATAGATGCTTTGGAAACTTTTCTTTTAAAATGCTCTATTCGAATTTCAAAAACGGAAGACAGTAAAATTGCTGAGTGGAAATGACCATGATGTACGGCAGCCGCCCCACAGCTAAGCACAGATCATGACTGAGGAGACCAACCAGACCAACCATCAGCTGGCATCTATCTCCTCGAAGGAACTCAACTGAGGAAGGAGAGGACCCAGGCTCTGCAAGCCTCGGGCCGGAACTACAAGGCGGAAAACAGACCCAAACACCAAGAAGGACTGAGAAAAGAAAAGAGCAAGGAGCAGACACCCTGCGAGGAGGTACAGGCACTGATGGGCTCCAGAGGCGCACAGGCTGGCTGCCCAGTGCAA